>MU004533.1:0-49108 GCA_010405375.1 Lophiostoma macrostomum CBS 122681
ATCGCGTTGTACTATAGGTGATAGTACATTTTGGTGGGGTCTTGGCAGAGTGTCCGACTCGCTTGCCTGTCCGACTCGCTATGCAAGTACGTTACTGAAACAGCTGTCCCACCTTGACACTTGACATTCCTAACATGGTTAGCGCACGCGGGTCAATTCCTGCACAGCACTGACACTCAACCGTCGTGATTCTCGCCCTGAACATCTGGAAACCCCTCCGAAGCGTCTCCTTCTGTTCCTGGAGCCGGGTGGGGTGAGTTGTCCTTGTTTATGACTTGAATAATTGACAGAAACCACCACATACGACCATCGCGCAACGAATGCTTGAAACCCCGTCCGATCTTTCCTAAAGAAACGTTGCAGCGACTGGATAGTAGTTGGGTTCGTGAGAACCAGCGAATACCAGTTGTCGTATGTGGAGGTTTCTTTTGTGCTGGTGTGGGTCTGAAACAAGCGAGACTGTGTTGGGATAGTCGGTTTTGTGGGCCGTCTCTGGCCCGAGCGTAACTCGTACGCCTTGGCTATGACGGTTCCTATGTCTATGCGGAAGATATTGGTACTCCCTGGTGGGTGTGGGTGAAGGGTAGTGGCCTTGCAGTTGGGGGTGGGGGGTTTCTGATTTTGCGAAGTTGAGATACACCACAGAAATGCTACATCACGGAAGTGCACCACACAATGAAGAATGGAATCAATGCGAACCTCAGTGCTCTTTAGGCAATGAACGCTTTGTTGCTATGAGTGGGCTCTGCTGTTTTCAAGAACTCCACCGCATGAAGCCAAACGCACAGTTCAGAACTACACCCATCACTACCGCCACCTGTCTCCGGCGCGGCCACACGCCTTCCTCTCTGAATCCCCATATCAACGCTCCGAGCGGCCAAAAGAAGCCAGTCAGATACCCATACAACATATCATCCAAGCCACCCTCTTCCACGCTAAACCCCGCACCCCAGCCTGTATCCGTATCGCCGCCGCCTGCGAGCGCTGGTGAAGGGTCTGTAGCAGTCGAGTCCAGCCATCGGTCCTCCATGGCGCGCATTTCTGTGGGGGAGGGCATAGTGTCGGGTGTGTGGGTATAGGAGAGGTTGGTTTGGAATTGGGAGCGCAGGATCGCGACCTCCTGCGCCGTGAAGCCCGAAGTCAGGAGGCGGTCGAAGCCTTGCGGGGCGGGCGCAGTTGTAGAGCTTCCACGTCGGCGAGATGCATTACTGCTGCTTATCGCGCTTGTGCTGTGCCGTCGCGGCGTCTGATGGTGTTGAGGGGTTTCGTGCTGCTTCTGCAATGAGGTTTCGGAGGCATGAGCTAGGGCAACTTCCGTTGCGAGTTCCTTTGGTGAAAGCGCATCGCCTAGAGAACAGTGGATGTAGAACTTCCTGGGCTCTGGCTGTGAGTTTTGGATGTCCTCCTGCGTCTCGCTCTTTACGGGTTGCTTTCCTTTGCTCTTGCTGCCCGGCCCTTGCTCGTTCCACGTCCCATTGCGAGGCGGCGGGGGCGGTGGAAGCTTCAGCGAAACGGCGAGCGGTGCTGTATCTGCTAGAACCTTGCCAGCGTAGATGAGACGGAGGCGCGCCGAAGCATGGTCTGTAGGGAGGTGTGATCGAATGAGCTGTTTGAGGGAGAGCGTCGTGATTGTTCTCGGTGATGACAGCGGGAGCTGGAGGTCAGGGACAGAGGCTGTGAAGCGTATAATGAGATGTATCAGCTGGTCTGGGAGAGCTCCGGCGGTAGCCATAGTGGATGCTCTGTCGAGCAAGCTACCTAGGTGCGCGATGGTTAAGGAAGCAATTATAGCACAAGCTGGGGTGAGAGGGGACTGCAAGTGTAATTCAGCGATTGCCTACACGGCGATACGCCGGTTACTGTTACAATTCGCCTTGCGCGGCATATCACAGGTGACAGTAGGTGAATGCTTCGCTCACATCGCGAATCCTCGGTTCGACAGGCTTGGCACTGCACGTCATCCATCACCAGAACCGCGTCTCCCAGGGCTACGACTGCACCCGTTCCATCGATCGTAAAATCCAATGTGAAACACTGAGGCATACTACCATATGGTACAGCAGCGCCGGTCGAGCTTTTTCACCCAATCACACGTTAGTTTCCCCATACCGTTCGAGCCTCCTACCTATTGGTAGAGAACGATTTACGACCTCAACGATTACTATATGAGTAATGAATGAAGCGAGATGGTCTAACAAAAGTAGAATCTATGAGGTTTCAAGGTCTGAGACGTGACTGCAACTGGGTAATTTGCTAGTCTTCGTTCAACGCAATGACACAAGGCTGTCGAGGGATTTCCGGATTGCAACAAGTAATGGCATAGAAAGAGGCTTAAGCGGGCCCTCTTCTACCACTTTAAAATGGTGCTAAGAGATATAGCTCTATCGACCGTAGGGAATGCTAGTAGCTGGGCGAATACCGCCTGATAACCCTGTGGTAGTCGGCAGAGCAAAAGTAACCTTTTGAAGTTAATCTAAAAGAAAAGTAGAGGCCACCTAAGCCTTTGGCCGTGATTGATTATCGTGGTAGACTAGGAAGCAATTGACACCTGGGTGGTAGAAGTCCGTCGGCACAATTGGGGTCGTGACACACCCAGAGGCAAAAAAGGCAAAAAAGAATGTAGACTCTCCGACGGGGAATCGAACCCCGGTCTCCCGCGCTTGTTAGTCCTAGGATAGGGCTTGACAAGCGGAAATCATGACCACTAGACCATCGAAGACGATTCACTGCTATGAACAGTGGATGGCTTTTTGAGTGATTGATGGCGAATCTTGATAGCTAGACAATATACATAGCATAAAAATCATCTCCTGCAGACCGTCAACGTGCTCAAGAGGAGTGTCAAGACTCAAAGGGCGATGCAGGCTTCGATAACGATTCGGATGATGACTCGGCCGCTTAGGGTTGTCCCACCTGAGAATTTTCAAGGTAATTTAATTTGGAATGTAGTAAGCCCAACCAAGAGAGACACTATCACACAGGCGCCCACAAGATTATGGCCCTATGTCGTGAGCAGAGAGTGACATTATGGTATGTCAGAAAATGATGAAGAGCACGTAAAGAGTGTCGAAATGGCCTCTATGATCATCACATTGATATGTACCGCCACTTTCGAACCGCTAGTTCACATGAAATCCTTAGCAGTAGATACAGGGCGGAGCTCCTTCTCTCGCGCACCATCAGGATGCAGTGAAGACCCTGGGCATTCCGGACATGACCAAGATCATGAAATGTCCTCAGCAAGCGCGATGTTTGGAAAAAGCCGTGCGTGTTGCACCGTGAAGATTTTCTATGAGAGCTCGCTTAGTCACCTACTCCAAGCCGAAAATCTCCCGAAGTGGGTACCAAAGTTCTTCTGGGGCTCTTCTCTACCCACTTCCTCAAACCCACCACAATGGAAACTCTCGACAAGACCGAGTGGGACGTGCTTCTGGTGGGCACTGGTCTACAACAGTCCTTACTTGCTTTGTACGTCTTCCCTCCAGACCACCGCAAGCACTACGCAATCTGACTGACGCAGCACTTGAAGAGCCTTGTCTCGCTCTGGGAAGAAAATCCTACATGTCGACGAAAACGACTACTATGGAGGCTCAGAGGCTGCCTTTAGCTTAACTGAAGCTGAAGAATGGGCTCAGAAGGCGAATGGAGGTGAGCTACCGTTGTCGCTAGGGCCGGACGTCGTTAACTCGAGCTCTGACAGATGCATCTGCTGCAGCCTTCACTCACGCTTCGATATCAAAGCCTGACCATACCGGTTCTACGCCTGCCGCGCCTTCGCTGTCGCACGCAAGGAAATACAACCTCGACTTGAGTCCACAGCTGATCTATGCTCGGTCAACTCTTCTTCAGTATCTCGTCTCATCGAAAGTGTTTAGGCAACTAGAGTTCCTCGCCGTCGGCAGTTGGTGGGTGTACACTCCAGCGTCTCAAGGCTCTCTAAGCTCGGACGCGGCCTCCTCCGATGAAGAAACGGCACCTCGCGGCAGACTGCTCAAGGTCCCTAGTGGTAGAGAAGATGTCTTTCAGGACCAAGTTCTCGACTTCAAGACAAAGCGGGCCCTCATGAAGTTCTTGCGCTTCATCAGTGAATACGAAGAGCAGGGTGACGTATGGAAAGAACACCGAAGCAGATCGTTTCCATCCTTCTTGTCAGAGCAGTTCAAGGTTCCTGTCGGCCTGCAGGCCCCGCTCCTCGCGCTCACGCTCTCACCTACTGTGAGTGAAGAAGTCACGGTCGAATTCGCACTTCCCCGGATAGCGAGACATCTCCGATCCATCGGCGTGTTTGGCGCTGGGTTTGGCGCTGTCATACCAAAGTGGGGCGGCATGTCTGAGATCACCCAGGTTGCATGCCGCGCCTCTGCGGTGGGAGGTAGCGTCTACGTCCTGGGCAAAGGAGTGTCTAGTGTTCAATCACCAGAAACCGAAGGAGCAGAGAGAACGACAGTGCTCCTTAAAGGTGGAAAATCTGTCACCACCAAATGGCTGGTGGAGGAGGGCTCAGA
This sequence comes from Lophiostoma macrostomum CBS 122681, assembly GCA_010405375.1. Taxonomy (NCBI): domain Eukaryota; kingdom Fungi; phylum Ascomycota; class Dothideomycetes; order Pleosporales; family Lophiostomataceae; genus Lophiostoma; species Lophiostoma macrostomum. The sequence continues at coordinate 4,506 of MU004533.1, forward strand.
CAATACTCCCACTCCTTCCAGACTCTCACGATCCATCACCATCATCTCCTCACCGCTCACCCCACTTTTTCCACCGCTTGCAGAAGACGCACCTTCTCCCGCTTCAGCAGTCGTCGTCTTTCCTTCAGGGTCTCTATCGGGAGGCGATACCCGGCCAGACAATCAGTCACCCCCAGTACATGTTTTCATCCATTCGAGCGACACGGAAGAATGTCCAAAAGGCCATAGTAAGTACCCCCGCGCTCTTATCTCGCTGCCATCTCATGATGATACACCTTATGAATACTTATCTACATTGTCTGAACAACATTGACGATAAAATCTCTGACAACCTGATTTTGGCTTGATGTCACCTTTCCAAACCATCGTATCTGGTTTACATCTGACTGACTTCTCACTCAGGTGTTCTCTACGCAAGCATAGCTTTGGACAGTGATGCGGGCTTCCAGCTACTCGAGCAGGCAGTCACGGCATTGCTCTCTGCTGTCGACGTTACGCCGCAACCTACCATTCTCTGGTCTGCGAGATATATCCAACAAGGTCTCACAGGAGCGGTTGTAGATCCCACCGCTCATGGAGGACATCGCGTCCAGTTCCCTCCGCCGTCATTAGATCTCGCTTTCGACGACGCCGTGTTAGATCATGTTCAGGAAGCATGGCGGAAGATCATGGGCGATGATGCCGGCGAATTTTTGGTCTTTGAGGACAGGGAAGCCTATGCGGATGAGGATGAATGAGAGAGGTGATAGTTACGAATGACGAAGACCATCAGCATTTGTCGGAGTTTCAATGGTGGCTGTTCTTGACTTCAGCGATCTAGTTGTTCATGAATCAGCAAGGGGCTGTAACGGCGTTAGACTTAGTAGCACCACCCAGTCAATGTGAGGTGGTGCGTGGCCCGAGTAGTACGAAGAGGGGTATAAATTCTGGCGGGGCGCACTGCTCACTTCTAATATCTGCAGTCCTTCATCAATTTACTCACTCGATTTACTCACTCAATTACGTACTCATTTCTCCCAATTCCTTCAAAATGCTCATCACTGAAGAGAAAGTTGCTCGCGCTGAGCAGATCATGGGTCATGTTTTCGCTGATAAGCTCCTCTGCGCTGAAGCTATCCAGATGGCTGCCCCTCGCGCTATGGCCATAGTATCCAACACTTTTCAGTCTGTCGACAAGAACAACCGCATGGCTGTTCTCGGAGACAGTGTCCTTTCGAAAGTGCTCTGCACCATGTGGTTCCGAGCTCGCGACAACGCAGGTACGACGCAGTCCTCGCGGCATCGGTCAAAGCTCCATGCTCTTTCTGACACCACCAAGGCAACGCACATCAGCCAGCTGCTTGGACGAGCATTCGAAACGATATACTAGGCAACGCCGGCTTGAGTCAGCGTGGCCGTACTCACGGAATCGATACCTGCGTCCTTGCATCTGACGGCAATCGCGGACTAGTTACTGACAAGATGGTCGCCACTACTCTGGAGGCGCTGTTTGGAGCTGTTTACCTGGATGGTGGCGACGACGCAGTCGTCCGTGCAGTCGAGCACCTCGGAATCGACCAGCACCCTTTATTGATGGTAACATTCATCTTCACTCCATCCCCTTGAAAGAACAGTTAACGCCCAATTAACTAATATGCCAACTTATAGAACCCTGACGAAGCGGCCTCCGGGGCATTCTGTGAAAAGGAAAGGGCGTGCTCGAGCCTCTACGAATTGGATTTGCTTTACGTTTCTGACCTATGCTCGTATGCTCAGACCTGGTCCTCCGAGTGTGGGACAGAAACTTTCATCAAATCCAACACGCCGAGACTCAAGCACGCCCAAGCCTCTTCGGGCACGACCCCGGAGGCCCCTTCGCTGGCTCGGATCTACGAGCACGCATATGCGGTCTTGAACAGCTTCGCGCTGTCTGTCAAGCAGTATGTACGTGTTCTATCGAAGTCGCATGCAGGCCGGAAACCATTGAGACACTGTCCCATGCGGGAGCAGCCATGGTAGTGGTGGGAGTGGCCGTTGAGGGCCAGAAGATGGAAGAGAAGCGAAGATAGGCCATTTCCGGCCCCGATTGACCGTTGTGCATTCATCACTATGTCTTCATACCAATTACACAGGTAGCTCGCGCTCAACTTTCTACATGAAGTGTGGCATGACCACGCATATACAAAGCCAAACAACACGCTCAAACGCTTCACTAACGATCTCGATACCCCGTCGTCCGCGCCAGCGGACTTATCCCCACCGTCCCCCTCCCATCATCGCTCGGCGCCCGACTACCCACCTGGCTAGCCGGCGCACTCGCATCCATCTCGTAATAACTCGCCGCCGTGACTTCCTCCCACCGCGGCGCCATAGGCGTGTTCGGCATCTCCTGCGGTACATTCGTGGGCGAGAGAAACGGCTTGTGTTCGTCGTGCCGCGGCGACGCGAGTTCCGCCAACGCCGTCCCGCCTAGCTCTTGCGGCTGGCGCTCCGTCTTTTGCGCGTGCGTCGTCTCGTATCCGGTCTCTGAGATCTGCGTGTTGGAGAGCTCGTATCTGGATTTTTCGCGTATGGGTTTTCGCCGCCGGCGGAGGAGGAAGAGTATTATGGCGCCAGTTAGGAGGATGATGAGGATGGCGCCGCCGGCTGCGATGCCGGCTATTGCGCCTGTGCTTAGTGGTGGCTTTGAGGATGCGGATTTTGGGGTGGATAAGGGTTGTATGGTTATTATGTTGGCGGCGGGGAGCGGGTCGGGGAAGGCGGCTTGTGCGATGGAGAAGTTTGCGCGTTCGTAGTCTACGATTAGGTAGGCTTCTTGGAGGAGGGTGCGGCCGAGGACGTATTGTGAGTCGTTTGCGGCGCGTCGGATGGGGAAGTAGTTCGTCGCGTTTGGGTAGTAGGGGTATGATGCTTGTAGGTCGAATGCGGCGTATGGGAGGACGATGTTTGTGTAGTTTACTGAGGTGTCTTGGAGCGAGTTTACGAGCTTGATGGTTATTGAGGGGTTCTTCGATTTGAGTTGTTCGTGAATAGTGTCGTTAACCAGGTAGAGATCTGTTGTGTTGTCGTATGTGAGTCCAAAAGCTTGCTCGAAGTTGTCGCAGATGTCTGTTGGAAGCCATAGATGAGGTACACTGGAATCGATCATGGAGAAATGCGCGCTGGACGTGAGGGAGTAGGTGCCTTTCAACGAATTCATCGCCATTATCGACTCAACCCCTACTGTCAGTAACCGCGATGGATCTGTGGAGAAGGAAAATGAGAAGTCGTTTTGGTTTGGGGTAAACCGCGTCGAGTCGTAGCCACCCAATATCAGACTGCCAAATACCGACTTTAACCTGTACTTTGCGCCTGCGGTATAACCAAAGGATAGACTGGGTATTTTCGTGCCGTTTCGCAATTGATACATGAATGAATCGATGGATTGGCTCAGGCTGGAAAAGCTGGAATCCGCAATGCCCAGAGGAAGGTACCCCATCCAGTAGCTCAACTCTCCAATGCCTCCAACCACCTGGTGATCCAGAGATACTGCTGAGCTATCAGCGGCCCAGCCCAAAGACACCTTGTCATATCCAAAGAGTCCCGATGCAGTGTAGTTGAGCTTGGATTCCAGAGTGATGTCGTATTGACCGATCGTTGACCAGGTGGAGGACTCGTTCACTTGGAACCCTGAATTCTGTACGCTGTTGAATATATCCGCCCCACGCAAGTTTGGACAATCTGCGCCGTCTCCTTTCAAACAGCCTTCTGGCACAACCACATACGTCTCTCCGCTCGCTGTGGATGCGAGAACCCTAAAATCCTGCCCAGGCGTCCCGACGTTGATTTTGAAGGTACTCCAGCTACCATCATTGCCATCAAACTCTTGCGATGGAGGCACGACATACGGTTCCGGGAGCGTCGAGGCCGTCGCTCGCGGCACGAGTGCCATTGTGGAGGTTATGTGAGAGCTGTCAAGGGATTCCCACTTCTTAAGGCCTGTCCCGATATGGACTTATTGCGCGACGGCGAGTGAAACCAATCACACGACAAGGAAGATGCGAGGTTCGAGCATACTGGGGTATCATGGAAGAACAATGCAAGGAAACAGTGAGCTGGGTCAATAAGCAATGTGTGTCTTCAAGAAGCGAGAGAAATCTCGTCGTCGCCGTCTGCAGAACATGCAAAGACTCGCAGATGTTTCGATCTGGGATGTAACATGAGGGGACATGCAGCCGTGGCGCTCACGGCCTGGGATCTAGGTCCGGGGGCGCGCATGGCGGTAGGGACACCTCGAAACAGCTGTGGTGTGATTCGACGGCGGCGGGTCATCGCAATGGATGTCAGCTGAATACGAGTGCGTGGGAGACGGCTTTTCAGCCTTTGCTAGGGTTGGTCTTCGGATGAGGTTTGTGGAGCGTCCAAATAAAGTCCTTGACCAATGGCACGCCTGATGTCGACAACTCCGCTCCGGTCATAGCTCCCCCACAACCATGGATCGTGTCGCGAGTCCGTCTTCACAACAAGCCGCCCGCTGGCGTCTCCGGTCGGCATCGTGCGATTTCAGCGCCGCCTGCCCGTCGCTGCCGTAGACGAAGAGTCGATTTGAAACGTACCCTGGTACGCGGTAGAAGCCTCATCAGCCATCAATCGATGTCGTTCGCCCATTCGAGTCGGCAATCTGGATGACACACCGCGAAACGGGGACTTGTAGGGCTCAACTTGCTCGAACGAGGTAAAAGGAGTCGAGGCTGTGGCTCGGGAGATGCAACCCTAACGGTCAGCCCGCCACCATCTCCTGTTCCTTCGCCACAGCTATGCAGTCATGGTGTGAAATATGAGTCCCTCAACGATCATTCTTTGAAGACGTAGACATCAAGAGACAGCAGGCAAGAGGAGAATACCGCTTCTGTCGGCTTCAGCGAGCGTTCTCAGACCGCCTAGATATGCAGCTCTCAGCCCGAGTAGCACGGCCACGCAGTCGTGCCGATGGCGTTCACATCACGCTGCAATTGGCCGGTCGCGTGGGGACACGCGAAAGAGCTCGGTCTGCAGTCTGCTAGGTGATTTGCACAGGGGTTGAGAGTCTATTCATAGGGGTGAAGCCCACATTTCCTGGACAGCACCGTTAGACTCAGTTCATGGATTCTCGCTTTTCCACGTCGATCTTCCTCTGGTCTTGGGGTTCAGTGACTGTCGTGATCGATCCTCCAATCTGTACTTGATAGTAGGAATACACACTCGTTTATACCCGGTGCGTGGGTTGTAGAAAATGCGGAGTACAATTATCCTAGGGCTGGCAGCGTCGGCAGGTGCTACGGGCCCATACTTTCACATCAGACGTAAGCGGACTTCGCGCACGCGCTCACTCTGTATCTTGCTAATCTTTGACAGAATGTAAGACTTGCGAGTGTGAACGTCGAAACCAGGCTGACGGAATTAGTGAATTCTTCATCGGTGTCGTCGTTGTCGTCGTCCACGCGAACCTCCTCCCTCTCATCCGGGACAACGACAACTTCGGGATCGACTTCGACCGTTGCTTCAACATTGTCTAGCTCAGGATCCTCTGTCAGCATTTCTTCGGCATCATCAGATTCTGCCAGCGTTTCTTCGAGCTCAATAACAACGTCGCCATCAAAGACAGATGCCTCCACTAGGTTACTCAACAGTTCGAACTCTACTTCCTTAGCCTCGACAAACGCCTCTACTTCTCCTCCTGCGATATGTACGGGCTGCGTATTGGAAGCAATCAACCCCATTACCCTATCTTTAGACGAGAGTTCGATACCTTGGTGGACCGCCACCGCGACGGAGACGCTGACCCTGATCACTCAAACGGTTGAATACGTTGACACTATCGTGACCGAGTATATTACCATGAGCCAGAACCAAACAGTGGTTGCTGGAGAAACAGCCAACGCGACCCTGGGTTTCTTCACCACTCCTATGTTCACCTGGGCTCCTGCAGATGATATTACGTTGACGCTAGCTGCTGGACCGACATACGTAGCATATCTCAGCATCTTTGGAGGGCTCGATTTTGGCAACCTGTCACCTACCGAAACTGCGGAAGACAACATGTCACCCACGAAGACGATAGATGACGGCCTCTTTCCTACGGAAACCGAAGACTACTCGGACGAAACGTGCGATGCTACCGTATCTAACCTTCATATCCAGCCCACCCAGACCGCCGACTTCTTATACTTTATCGAAACTTATGCTAGTGGTGCTCCAAGCAATACGGACAACGGCCCAGTCTCACTTCCGCCGGCCATTATCGATCATCTGAAGCAGCTTCCAAAGGTTACGAAATTTTTCGATGGTTCCGACCTTGCCACATGCACGCTAAGGCCACCATATGCTGCTTCAAAGACCCTGCAGACTTTCCCAGGTCTTACACTTTCGGCCATCCCGCCCCAGTACTCAGCGCCGGGGGCGTCTACAGAAGTGACGAGTAGCTATGTTAGCACGTCGTACATAACGACATCCCAGCACATAACGAAGGATGAATGTTTACGCTGCTCGACTCCGACTGCTGATAATGTTCCTATTGGCCCCACTCAGATCAAAACCCCAGTGGACTATCCGGATAACTCAGGAACACCCTCTAGTCAGAACCAAGACCAGCATCAGAGCAACGGAGGAACCATCATCATCGGCGATTCCACATACGACGTACACCCAGTTCAGCCAACTGGACACACGCAGAACCCAGGGGTGGTAATTGGCACACAAACTCTCATTGAAGGTGTGGTAGCTACGATCAACGGTGTTCAGGTAATTGCGCCGACTCAGGGTGGCGGATCTAAAGTGGTGGTAGATGGGAGTACAGTAGCAGTAGCTCCAACAGGCGCACCAGTTCTTACAGTGGGAACGAACACGGTTACAGCAAATTCCGACGGCCAATTCGTCATAGGCAGCCAGACGCTAAACCCAGGATCTGCCATCACAGTAGACGGAAGTACGCTGAGTCTTGGACCTAGTGGAACAATTGCCGTTGTCAACGGAGTCACACAGACACTCGGAAACGCACCGGTTTCTACTGGCGCCCCCGTGCTCACCGTGGGAGATCAGACAATCACAGCAAACTCTGAAGGCCAGTTTGTCATCGGCAGTCAGACGCTCAGTGCAGGCGGCTCTGCCATTACTGTGGACGGAAGCACACTGAGTTTAGGACCAAGTGGAACCATTGCGGTAGTCAACGGCATCACTCAAACGCTTGGCAATGCGGTTCCTACAGGCATGCCAGTGCTCACCGTCGGCGACAAGGAGATCCCAGCTACTGTCATAGGCGGAACAACCCGATTCGTGCTTGCTGATGGTCAGACTTTGACTGCCGGCGGCGTCCTCACCATCGACGGCAGTACGTACAGCATGCCAAAGGACGGCTCCGGCTCGACCGTCGTCGTCAACGGCGTGACTTCCACCTTGGACTCATCTGGTCTACCAGTCATCACAGTGGGCAGTTCGTCCATCACAGCATCTGTCGTTGACGGAACCACGGCATTCGTTATAGGAGACGGCAAGACACTCACACCGGGAGGAGTCATCACGGTAGACGGCACAACATACTCCATGCCAAAATCCGCGTCTGGATCTGTGGTCGTCATTAATGGCGTTACATCTACCCTCGGAGAAGGTCCCATGACGTCCGCCCCTGATCTTACGATCAATGGCAAGACGTACTCGGCTACGGTCAGAGACGGAACGACTGAGTATGTTATTGCTTCCGGCGTTACTCTTAAGCCGGGTGAGGCTGTTACGATTTCTGGCACGACGTATTCTTTAGATAAGGAGGGGACGGCGCTGGTCATCAATGGGCAGACGAGTACGATCCCGAAAACGCCTAAGAGTAATAGCGCGATTACGACGGGTAGGAGCTCAAGCTCTGGTACCAGCTCGACGACGGATGATCTGCAGCCGGGTAATTTCATTGCGAGCGGCCTTGGGATTACTAATAAAGAAGGTGGAGGGGCGATGGTAAGAGGTGGACTAGACAAGTGGATTGAGGGTATGGTGATTGGGATCGCCGGGTGGATAATTTTGTTGTTGTGAACATTGTAGGGCAAATGGGATATACTTGGAAGCATTTACGATTAGCATGAAGCGAGGCGTTTGGGAATATGGACTGTAAAAAGCAAGGGTCCAAGGCTGGTAATTCTTTCTCAACATTAGAGGTGTATAGCTAGCAGGTATCCCGCAGGACTTGATATCTACAGAAGGGCATCCTTGATAGGTCAAACTTGTTTCACCGTCTTTCACTCTTCGATCTCCTCGCTTAGCGTTTGCACACGCACACGATAACTCTCTTCTGTTTACTTCCTGGGCGTGCCTTCACCACGACACTCGCCCACGTTAATCCACAATCCAACGACGAAATTCAATAGTCAGACCATGGGTTTCTTCGACGACGTCCGGGGCTCACTTGATGGTTTCGGTCAAGAGGTCGTGGGACCAGCCCTTGAAAATACCGCAAAGTCATTTGACGGCGAGGTGGGGATCGCAAGGGCTAGACATGGCGCCGCAAACGATGCACAGTTGGGAAGATACAACTCCGAGGCTGCAGGACACTCTGGCTATGCACTCGGCAACTATCGCGGTTTGCAAGATGGTGGAGGTGCTCAAGAGCTGGTCCTCCGCGGTGCAATTGCGCTGGCTAGCATTATTGCGGTTCTTCTGGTCCTCGGACTCGTTGCTGCGCTTTTTCTGCCCCAGATTATCATCACATTGATACTCATCAAGCTCCTCGGTAAGTGATTCATCCGTGTTAAGCTTCACTACCCTTTAAGAACTTACATGTTGCTAGTCTTTCTAGCTACACCCGGGGGACCTGTTCCCTCGCACAACTGAAATAGTGTCGCATCAACTATCCTACCAGACGACCAAGACACTCAAATGGAGGGTCGCAGAAGGGGCTCAAAGGGAAGAGCATGCACCACCGACTCGGAGACTCTACTTGGGTCACCACCATCTCAGGTCTGACCACTCCTCCAACCAAAGACAAGCACGATACCAACACAACGAAAGCAAGGAAGAGCTCAAATACCAAAAACCCTACTAGCCCAAAAAGCCCAGATAGCAAATGACACACTATGATTCACGAGTGCAACACAAAATTAACTGCTACCTTTCCGTACCTCACAAATGAACAGTAGAACAAAGTGGATCCAAGACACCACCCGACTAATCAATCCCATTGCCAATGCACGAAAAGGTAGGAAGCCTTCAAGTTAGCAAGTCATACTCTCCAACACTACCACTACGGTGTAGCAAGTAATATTTCAGAATATCAGTGCACTCGTCTTTGTATGATACACAAGACAGTATCAGAACAAATTACGTGTAGTTTGATCAAGCCTCTCAGATCCTTCGTGATTTTCCGTATCCGGGAACACTACTTTGATACCCTCGTCGGTTGCAGAAGCAAAGTTCACTCGTCAAATTTTAGGTCAAGATGGTCATAGCACACATCCATGACTGGTAACGGCTTACAAACTCTGATCGAGTACTACACACATTCGTTCTTGTCTCCCCTAGTCTGTCTCCATGATGCCCTTACCTCCTTGCATGGACTATTGAACCCATGGGCTAGTGGCATTGCTGCTTTTCCACCTTACCGAGAGTGGGTATCTGAACGCCATAGCCGTGGCTAAATCCCCGAAGTAGGCGATACAATAGACGCAAAGACATGCCTTCGACACATACACGCCTGTCATAAACAACTTCTCGTCTCCGCCACGACCTTAGGCTTCGTACAAGGAGTCTTGCTCGTCATCATCCATCTCGCCGCCTGCACCAGCAGCCATCTCCTCATCCTCCTCGTCTCTACCTTCGTTGGGCTGCTCTTGAGCGGCGGCCTCCTGCACGGCTTTGGCCTTATCAGTGAGTGAAAGACCAATCTCCTGGAAGCCGCCATCTTGTCGAACATTCAATAGTCCCTTGGTGCCCAATGCAAGAACCATCATCAAGCCCTGGCAAGCTACCATCGCGCTGTTCTCGGTCGGTGGCAGCAATTCTTCGAATAGTACTTCCTCTACATCACCCACTGCCTCTGCTTGCAATACGTCTGACATATGCTGCACCTCGGCCTGAACTCGCTCTCGCTTTTCGGTAATGGCTCCAGCAACGAAGGTGAGGAAGTTCTCGCCTTCGGCGGACAGTGCCTCGCGCACACGAAGAGAGGGTTGGGCGGCTTCAAATTCAGGATAAGGCCCGTCTGAGCTGGGTTGAGGTGGCAGGCCATAATCGTCGAGACCTAAATCATCATAGTCATCTTCGCCTTCCAAGCTCTTCAACGCGTCAAGTCCGCCAGGTTGGCCGCGACCATGCAGTGGAGATGCAGACACCATGCGACCGCCACGCTGGCGAAGGGATCCTGGAGCCCCAGTCGATGGACCCCCAACAGAGCCTGGCATTCCGACTTGGGCGCTTCGAGGAACGACTGAGGATCCGCGAATAGAGGCGCTCATGTTCCAAGGCATGGCTGAAAACACCTGCTGATCATCTAGCGCTGATGGGGCTTCGCGAGGTAGCTCGACTTCGTCATCTCCATGGAAGAACATGCCTTCATCCTCCTCAGCGCGGCCAACGTGCTCTTCATCTTCATCGTGTCTAGCTCGCACGCGACGCGCCTCTTCTTGCGTCTTGTCGTCAATACCGCTGTCACGATCGTGCTTTGTCCCTGCAGCAGCTTTGCGGTCGATGCCAGTGAAGAGCTCGAACAGATTATCGCCAAATAATCTGTCGAACGGAGTCGGTCCTGTTGCACCCGTAGGTCGATAGCCTAGACCACCGATGCCGGCACCCCAAACCCAGTACTCGGCATTCTTCTTTGCTTGACTAGCGGCTTTTTGTTGGAGTTTGAGCCTCGCTGCCTCGGCCATATTCTGAAGATAGTTGTTGTTCCAGTCAGCGAGATCCTTGTTGCGCAACTCCTGGGTGGTCACATCGGACGGTAAGACTTTGGCGACTCGCTTCTTGCGACGCATTGGCGCAGCCACTGGAGGTGATGACTGCACCGCCTCGATATGTTCAGCATCCTGCCGCTGGCGCGGTGTCTCGAAGGCCTCGCCCTTCAGAAGGTCGTCGCCGATATTGGGGAAATCAAGATCCATTGGGTCATGAAGTTGCTGTGAGAGGTGAGCCGATGTCGACAAATGCACGGAACAAGAGTAAAATGCAGGGAGGAGGATAGAGGGAGAGGTTGTGAGTGAAAGAATGCCGGCATGGATGGAAAATCTTAGTAAAACTCACCTCCACTTCAGCGCGTTTACCCTCTTCATGCTCTTGTCTCACCCGTGCACTCGCTCCAGCATCACTAGGCACCATTACACCTTGAGATACCGCTGGTGTACTAGGGACTGCCTGTCCGAGGGCGAGGTCAACAAAGTTGCCTTCCTCATCGAGCGCCCAGTCTGCCGCCATGGGCTCAGCTATGCCTTCACCTAGCATGTCACCGGGATCCATGACACTGCTTGGGCTACCATCATCCTCGACCATAAACTGTGCAGGAACGCCAGATGATGACGATGGGATGATAAGGCCTGCACCCGGGCCCCCCGGACTACTGTGGCCGACTTGCGAGCTGAAGGGTGTCAGGGACTGAGAATCGCCAGAGCGCGGTGTCGCCAGAGGCACCGAAAGATTGAGGTCAGCGAGCAAAGCCGGAGGAGGCATTGCAAAGTCTGGAAGATATGAAGGGTCGTCAGGAAGCATGAGCTGATCGGGACTGCAGGTGACGTTAGCGGAAGAAGGATGCGCGAAGGGGTATGCTCACTTCGCCTTGCCGGCATCAGCATCCAGGCCAGCGTGCTTCACGACTTTTAGCATCACATGAAAGGCGTTGTGGGCGTTTTGGGCGTCGGAGAGGAGGTAACCGCATTGCTCCAGATACACACGCGAGACGCCGTACCTGCGCAAGATATCAGCAAGAGAAATATGGAAGTTTTGGGGCTTGATCATACAGCAGGTTGCCCTGTAGGCGCAACGCCATGGGAGCCGCGGGATCGATGATGGTTTGACAGGCTTTGGGTACATTGACCTCGCGGATGGCTTTGCGGTTGACCTTGCGCAGGCTGGACTTGGCTCCTAGAGTTGCTACTAGCCTGTTCCTCTGTCAGACGGGTTATTCATCCACAAGTCGATGTGCCAGCTTACCAAACTGTTGCAACGCCATACTTGCGCGAGGTAAGAACTATGCAGGTCAGCTTTGCGTGTCGACTGTGAGACGCCGAGATAGCGGGCTTACCCTCGTGGCTATAGAACATTATAACTTTTACACACGGAATGAATGAATGGATGGATACGTGATAGCGAAGGTAACATTCGCCACGAGCGGACAGAAGGACGATTAGAATGCGGTTTCGCGTGAGTTCAGGTGAAAGTGAGGAAAGGTACGATGCTTGGCAGTCGCGTTCGAGTTCAGCCAAACATGTCGTACTAGCAGTTTTGCGTCGGTGGCTACATACCTCACAAGCTCACAGGAAGCCGTATATTGAGACGTGTCTTTGATAGGTAGCTTTCTTTATGGATTACATAAGTCTATACTGTACCATCTCTTGTGCCTCTTATGCAACGCTGGCACCATGCATGGCTACACGCTACTTTCCTTGAGCAGCTAGGAATCTAAGGGTATGCAGAAGGCGATCATCTAAACAAGGGGCTAGTCTATCTATGCCTTGTTCTCATCTTCCTCGAGTGTGGATAGGGGGACTGCTCGGTAGAGGAGGATGAGTGCGGAGTGGCTTTGGCCTACGACTAGTCAGCAGATGATTCATGTATTGCAGATGGGTGCGCGCTCACCTCCTCCGGACAAGGTGTCGATCCTGTCTTGCTCTACTTCAGAGACCTTGTCGTCGTTGAACCACCACCATTTGCCGTCTTCTGCCTTCCTCTTGCCAGTGGAGGGATCTTTCGAGCCAACTTTCTTGACAAACGAAGTGTAGTGTCCACTATCAGCGCTTGCGCCTTGATGCGTAATGACGCCACGCAGCTCATACAATCCCGTTTGGTTGGCACCATTGTCCGCAGCAAGCTTGGGGTCTACGAGGGCCTGAAGCTCCTGCTTCGCAGCACGGATAGACTCAGCGCGCTCGGCGTCAAGCTGCGCCTCTGTCTTGTACTCTACGTCCTTCATCTCAGTGTCCTCGGATTTGGTCTCCTGTTCCTTCTTCTTTTCCTTCTCCTTCTCCTTATCCTTCTTTTTCTGCAGAGGTTCTTTGCTGGCGGCTGGGCCGGCATCGTTCTCTTCGCCAGCGCGTATGCGCTTCTGCCGCTTTCGTGCTCGCTCAACGTCTTCCTCTTCCTTCCGGATGTCGCGAATCTTGTCTCTTACGGGGATGAGGAGCTTCCTCAGGTCCTCGGTGCAAAACTCCACAGCGTCTAGCTCTTGCGGGAAAGTGACTTTTCGCATGATCTTTGCCTTCTTGTTGGTATCACGGCGCCAGTCAAATCGTACGAAGTGCACAGGAAGGTACTTTGGGAGGCGAGCAATGCGTGACGTCTTGGTGTACAAGGCATCTCGCCCTAGAACCTCGGAGCGCTTCTCGATCTGCTCTTTCAGACCTGCAGCCAGTCCATCTCGGAGATGATTTGTCTCCACGTTGATGTGGCAATTCAGCTTGAAGAACAGGTCTTTGCTGTGCACAGGCTCTTCGCCACCTTCTTTGGCTGCGGGCTCGTCGCACTCCATCACAGATTCGAATGAGCCGGCCATGTACTTGTCGATAAAGGAGATATCTTTTGCCGTGTCGTCTTCGGACTGCCCTGCCGCATCCTTTGTCTTGAGCTTCTGTCGGAGTTGCGAGACGACCTGCGACCAAGCCTCCTCGGCATCCTGCTGTGCGTAGCCGTGGCCGTCCTTGGACTTCTGGGCGAACTGAGGGAACGCTGTCCGCAGCGCATTGAGGAACATGAGCGGGGGAAAGCCTTGTTGTGTCTCTGACATTTGCTTAAACAGATCGCGGAGAGATGCTGTTAGGTCCGTAGAAGCACCAAGCCCGCCGAGACCGAACTGGCTGAGCTGGCTCGAAGAGGATCCCGCATTGCTAGGAATGTGTCAGCGGACGAGTGGGCAGCGGCCTTGGAAACCGCATACCTAGCGCTGTACCGCAGAAGCTCCTCCTGCAGCTCCGGGATTGATCGGAGGGTCTGGAGGGTCGAATTCATATAGCACGTGTTGCCTAGATTCTGCAAGCCAGCGGGAGTGGCACCCTCGGACTGGGCGGCTTCGGCTTCGGTCATGTCCTCCAAGAACCTGATCTTTTCCTTGGGCTTCTCGATGATGTTGCTTGCATCACTGGAAGGGGTGCCCATCATCATAAGCGTCTGCTTGGGCTTTAAGCCCAGCTTCGACATGTCGGCATCGTCCTTGAGCTGCCCGCCCTTGACGAGAATCTTTTGACGCTCGGGCTCGACCCCGGTCATGGAGAAGAGCTGGAACTTGAACGTCTCGCCGTTGGAGGTCGGATCGACTTCCACATCGTACTTCTTGCCCTGGTGCTTGACGACAACTATGTTCGGCGAATATTAGTGATGCGTTCATGACAGCGTCGCAGGTGTTTGCGTACCTGGTATGGGGTCCATAGTGCCGAGACGCGCAGTGAAGAAGGTTGTAGTTGTAGGGGAGGTGCCGACGGGATGAGGCAAGGCGAGGGTCTTGTAAGCGGGCTGGCGGGGCAAAAGTGATGAAGCAGCAATTGCTGGTAGAATCACTCGGAATCGTAGATGCTTGGCGAGCCGCTAGTGCCAGACCCTGGTCTCGACTGACGGGGAGCCTCAACCCCACCATCAGATGCACTGCCATTGCGAATATTGGCATGGCATAGACCGAGTACGCTAGATCCCAGCTTCATCCCGCCAGCATGGTATGCTATTCCCCGTATATCCGGGCCGCAGGGAATCCCCCAAATGCTAACGCCTCCAGTCTCAATCTCTCCGCCCGTACCTCCAATGCGTCCGCTCCTCTCTGACGGCCGCCCTGTCCCTCGCAAACTTCGCGTCACAGACCTCGGAACGACACAATGTACCCGAGATCGAGGCCGCGAGCTCCCCGGAAGTGCTCCTCAACCCCCTCACCGTGTCGCGAAACGAGAACGAGCGGGTATTCATTGAGCCCAGCATCAACAGCGTGCGCATTAGCATAAAGATCAAGCAGGCGGACGAGATAGAGCACATATTAGTGCACAAGTTCACACGCTTTTTGACCCAACGCGCAGAGGCCTTCTTCGTGCTAAGGAGGAAACCGGTGAAGGTACGGCTGCTCACGATCGCAAGCAATGGTGGGAGTGCTGACGGAATTAGGGCTATGACATCTCATTCCTGATCACGAACTTTCATACAGAGGAAATGTTGAAGCATAAGTTGGTGGACTTCATCATCCAATTCATGGAGGAGGTGGATAAAGAGATCTCGGAAATGAAGCTCTTCGTAGGTTCGACTTTCCGGGACTGTCGATCTGGCTAATTGTTACAGCTAAACGCAAGAGCGCGTTTCGTTGCCGAGTCATTCCTGACGCCGGTATGTTGGCCTACTATTTTGCTGCTACGCTCTTCACTGACGATTTGTAGTTCGATTGAAGGAAGATGTGCTAGTCGGTGTTCGATTCCTACAACTCTGGCCATGAAGGCGACTGAAGCAAAGGGTAAAGAATGCACTCGGGGTCTCGATGTTTGACGAAATGCTGTACTTCGACAGCAACCCCTCACAGAAGTAGATGATAAACGTGCTAAGCTACCTCAAGGTGACTTTCAATCAACGAAGGAAAATTCCAGAAAGCTATACTAAACCAATCCAATGTTACCTGCGCAGCACTTTCGAATTGGTATGCAAGCCGTACCAGGTACTGATCAATCTTGTGTCAACCAGTCAAGCTAGGTCCATTGTTGTGCACACCACAAGAAAATCTGTTTTACTATGTGTTTGCTCATCCGCAAAGAGACAGGAGAGTGACAAATGACCGGCAAACTCCCGCGGTGCTACTTCAGAGGAACTCACAATCGTTTAAAAGGCCTACTGCCATGGTCAGGGTCAGGCGTCCGTTGTGGTAGCTTGACACTTGCCTCAAGCTGAGTATGGCCGATCAAGACGAGTCTATCCACCCTTGCCGGGATGGGGATGCTTGGAGGAACGCTGTGGCGGATGGAACACTGACAAAGGAGAATGCAAAGAAATTCAATCCCTTCGTGCCAGTTACTTTTGACAGCAGCCGACCAACATCTAAGCAATGGATCAAGCTGCACAGAGTAGGAACACTCTATCCCTTTGCTGTCTTTATACTTATCGTGCCTTCAGGAGCCAAATGTACAGATTCCTAAAGACATGACCCGAGCGTCACTGCATTCCAAAGGATTTGGCAAGAACAGCATACGATACAGTAATGGCTACCATGGCATCCATTTCGTTCTTAACCCGATTGATGGTCGGGTCATGTCCTGCTTCATCGAAGTCACTAACGCCGAAAAAGTCCTCGAGTATCCGTCTGTTTCTAAAAGTATGCCTGTTAATGTAGCAGGACTGACCAAAAAGGGCTATTACGAGACCGAGAATTCTACATCGATAGCGGTTGAGATCGTAAGTCAGAAAGAAGTCTACGAGGCATTATTCCCAACCTGCACTTGGACCGAGGAGACAGTCGACACCTCAAAATCTTTCGAGGGTTTCACCAATCCAAGGATACTCACCCAGCTGAGAGACTTGGCTCGGCGACCGGATCATTATCCTGCTGTTCACTCCCGGCCCGAGGCCCCGTACGAATTTCTCATGTCTCTGCTCCTCCTCTACCCTTGGGATCGCGATGACCTTATCACTGTGGCCGAACGAGACAATCTGTACCGATGTACGCTTGACCTAGTCAAGATGCTGAAAGCCTGGGATGAACCCACCCGCAACCAGCAGAAAAAGTTCAAGAAATATTCGACCCGACTGGGGGAGCCCCTGATGTTGAACCTTGTCAACATCGCATTCCATCATACCGGCTTCTCACCGCGCCAGAGGTCCGCGATCGTCCTGGCAGGACGACCGACACAGATCGCTGGTTATCACGACTTGTGGGCAGAGTGTCGGTTCAATGCTGTCACGTGGATCAGGCGCTGCGACCGGGATCTCATCAATGTAAGTTCTACTGATCTGGCTCGTGATCATTGTTGACTGTCGACTCCACAGTACTATGCCGAACTTCTAGGAGAATCAGACGAGTCGGGTATCATGCGGCGGTTTTCACTGTGGAAGGATTCTTTCTTGCATGAACGTCGTGATCGGCTCTCACTGCGGACTGTCGCTGAGGTAGAGTTGTTGATGATTGATGGCTTGCTTATACAGGCGGTGGAACTTCAGAGGACCAGATAGAATAGGTGGTGCGGGGTGCGAGCGAATAGTGGCGGCGTTTCTTCTTTCGAAGACAAGGTTTCAGACACGCTGTATGAATGAACCTCTTTACGATATAACTTATTGATGTCATTGTATCAAGTCAAGTCTGTGTTGCT
This sequence comes from Lophiostoma macrostomum CBS 122681, assembly GCA_010405375.1. NCBI lineage: Eukaryota > Fungi > Ascomycota > Dothideomycetes > Pleosporales > Lophiostomataceae > Lophiostoma > Lophiostoma macrostomum. The sequence goes on from MU004533.1 coordinate 21,947, forward strand.
GCTGAATGTATTGATGGCGCACTTGCCGTATTCTAAGGTTCCACTTGAAAAACGACCGACACCCAGTTATCGTCCACACTTCACCGTGATGTCCTCGTTATTGCTCAATTGGGAAATACTACAATGATCTGATATAGTCCCCGATCCTGCCCGATCAAGACCCAGGACGACGAATTAGCGAGAGCCCCACCTCAACACGTCGTAGGTCGCGTCGCGTCGCGTCCATCACTACTCTTCTCCCTCCATCCTCGTCTACAACACGTCTGCGCTTGAATCAATCACATGGGCTTATGATGATCAAGATGTTATTTTTCCAATCACTCAGCGTGGTGCTGTTTCACAATGGCGTCCAGTTTTGTCGAAGGTGCACCCGAGGTGCACATTGAAGGCTCAGTCGAATAAGAGCTGCTGCAGCAACATGTTATCTCTATCGGTCTTCATCTAGCGATCCAGAGTTCAGAAACTACCCCCTACACTCGCGGATGAGTCTATACGGGCAGAGACGTGGTGACGGACCTTTACTATACCCCAAATCCGTCAGTAGGATGCCTAGAACTATCTTACTGGATAAGTCGTTTCTATCTTTCCCAACTCAGTACGATTTCGCTACTATATTATTCCTGTCTCTCTTGCATCAGTTCATCCTCGAGATCGCGCAAAGACCCATATGAGTCTGGGTGTGAGATGTAGATGCGCTGTATCATCGAAAGATCAAATATCGGTCTATAAAGAAGCTGGTATTAGGTGAGGGACGTCTCACACCCAACGCCGACAATTATACACCCAAAATCATTAGACATTATTTGACACTGAGCTTGTTTGTCCCAGAGTGGATTTCAATCCCTTTGCGTACTCGTGCGACGCAACACCCAGTCATGACCAGAACCAGCCCAAGGTCGAACCAGAGTTCAATCCGGGTCACCAATATCTCATTCAGTACTACCAAGCCCTTATAGGACCGTGATTACCTATCGGACAACCGGGGGCCAGGATCATCGAGATTAACCAGCATGGCCCTTCCTGAGCCCCATCTAATATATTTCAAGGATGGTGGAGCACAGTATCCATGACTTGTCCCGCTGGCCTGGAGTTGAGCCACCGTCTAGAAGCCCGAACGAAGCATGAATAGCTTGGTCATGATTGGCGTCGTCTGTACCAATATCTCTACCGACCAGTCTTCTTACAGGTTACCGCCACATTGCACTCATTACTAGACCCACTATTGCTAGGGACATCGGCAGTTCCTGGGTACATATCGCCTAAGTCAAGGCGATAAAGCTCGAGTACGCCGCGGCTATCCACCGTGGTTGTTCTATACTTGTCGAATTCATTCGTCTCAGCTCTACGAAGATGCTTTGGAACTCCCTAGCTGCACTCGCACTCGTAGCGCCCAGCCATGCGCTCATTCGGTTTGGATGCTCGCAGCTGGTTGTGGACCGTCTTGACCCCTTAGTCAATCCGGGGCTCACCCCATCCCCACATCTTCACCAAATCATTGGCGGTGTATGTGACTCCACGTCGGAAGACGCTACTAGCTAACCCAATACAGAACTCATTCACTCCGAGCATGACCCCTGTGGAGCACGATCTTGCCAAGCTGTCTAATTGTACCACCTGCCAACCATCAGAGGACTTCTCAAACTACTGGACAGCCTCGCTCTACTTCCGCGCGCGCAATGGTACATTCAAGCGCGTACCGCAACGAGGAAACGCTGGTTTTGAAGGGCAGAAGGGCGGAATGACGGTATACTACATGCAAAACCAGCTGGCCGACTACGCACAAAAGGCCAAGGTGAAAGCGTTCCAGCCTGGATTCCGAATGCTCATCGGCAATCCGACCGCTAACACGAGACAAGAGGCCGAGAAATATCAGCAGCTCACGTATACTTGCCTGCAGAACCCGGGGACTAGGTTCCCGGAGACAAAGGCCTTCCCGACCAAGCCGTGCCCAGCTGGGATCATGGTCAACTTACGGTTCCCTACATGCTGGGATGGCAAGAACTTGGATTCACCAGATCATATTTCGCACATGTCGTATCCTGGTAAGCTCAGCTACAGCACAGGGCTAAATGGTGCTTCGCCAGCTGACACTGTCAACAGCGAGCGGCGTGTTTGAGTCGCAAGGCCCATGCCCCGATTCGCACCCCGTGCGTATGCCGCAAGTGATGTACGAGGTCATCTTCGAGACTCAAGTCTTCAATGACACGTCGCTGTGGCCTGAAGACGGATCTCAGCCTTTCGTGTGGTCATTTGGTGACGGGTTCGTTAAACCCTCCCTCTCTCCCCCGCTACCCGACTATCCTCTTCTGCGTAACTAGTCCCACAGGCTGACCATCTTAGCACCGGGTATGGAAACCACGGAGACTACGTGTTTGGCTGGAAAGACGATGCGCTCCAGAAGATCATGGATGAGGAGTGCTACGTGAATTGCACGAGCATGAAGACACAGTCGATGGAGAAGATGAACTCATGTTCAGTCCCCAACAAAGTTCATGAAGACATTGGCGACAATGACTGTAAGAATGATACACGTTCCTTGAGGAATTGATGCTAATGCGTTGTTCTAGGGATTGCGTCGATTCCCGGTCAACCGATGATGAGGCTCCACGCTGCCGATGGATCTATTTAGGTTTCTCTACTGGTTCTGACGTCCCGAACACACTGGACAGCGACAACACAAGATGACTATCATTTCGGATTTCGATTTATCCAGATACTTCCTGCGTCCATTTGAGGAGATAATAAGGAGACGACGAAGGCCCTTCACAATTGCACCCGCCTAATCTTCCTCAGAAGCAGCGATTCCACCACATGTCTCCCATCTGATATTCGCCAATAGCATAGGCAATCAATTTCTGCATGCCCCTGTCTTGCCCGCCACCAGAACCATATACCCTTGTTGCCCACCCTCGCTTGTATATTGCTGCCCCGCGAAGCTCCCCACACACCACAGAAGTACCACAGTAGAGGGTTCAGGTACCAACGCATATGAACGGGCACTTACAATCGCGAGGCTCTCTTTGCGAGCGCTCTCGTGCCAAGGTCAGCTTACACTTCCTTCACTGCCTCGTGGCTGGTATGTCACGCACGTCCTGAGGCAGTTCCGCATAGATCGGCACCTGGGAATAGCCATGTGCCACACTCAATGTTCGCCACGCCAACAAAATTCTCAGAGACCGAGGACGCAGCATACGCGACTTGAAATAGAGACTTCTATCTCTATGTAAGTCAGCCTTCCACATTCGAGAAAGACGGCCTTGAAATGTTTGCCTAATCTTTCAATAGATCAACTTTCGTGCGTGATACAATTAAGCTCTTGTCGCCTGGCAATCGTTCAACTAGAGCATAGGGTATGTACTGCTGCTGGGCGCGTCCGACAGAAACCTATCGAAATACTATTACTCTTGCTGTTTCAGAGTATTACACCAGCTTCGATTGGCTCAACAGCCTGTTATTTACACGCATGAAAGATCTGCTGCACAAACCAACACAGTGTTCCGTCGGACGCGCTCAGAGATGGTGCTCTGTAGACTGTAACAAACCTGATTCGAAAGCTGGTATCATGCATGGTCAATGCCGGCTATGCGAATCTGGAACGTCGTTTCCAGGGAGCTACAAGGGATCCTGGGGCGCAAAATGTACCAGATGGGGACAGGTGGGGGCCAAAATTCACAAGATGGGGGCGGAAATGCAAGGTGTACGCTTAGGTATAATGGGCACTCACCCCGCAAGGATTCCAAGGAACACTGGAAAGAGTGTTTGTCTTGCTGTCATTTTCGCCGCTTGTGCGTTTTCCTTCGTCTTTGTTTTTCAGCGGCTTCCGCACTCTAACGACGACGGGCTAGCCACCGCGCAGGGCGCCTCCGTATCCAGGGTCGAAGCCACCATAAGACGTATAACGGGATCTGGCGAAAACGGGACGATCGAAGGCGGTTTAGCGCAGCGTACCGACAACATCCAGACATCTCGTGGTCGAGCATTAGCTGTAGACCAGCTACCTTTCTCCCCTTAGGTCCCTAGGCTTGTATGAAAAGCATGTCCAGCTCCGGAAAGCATACCGCATATAATCCAGTGCCTATCGAGGTATCGGATGATCTCTCCATCTCCCAACCTCCGACATCTTCGCAAGAGAAGAGGGAAACATCACAGAGCGGAGATTTATATCTGATCCGACACTGGCGATGGGAGCTCTTCACCTTTGCCCTCGGGACAGGAGCGTTCGTCTCTATCATCGCCCTACTGTTTCAATATCATGGGAAAGCGCCGCCGATATTACCATTTGGTAGCGTGAGGGTGCAGCTCACAGCCGTCATAGCTGCATTGACGCAGGTAGCACAGTCGGCGCTTCTGGTACCGGTAGCGTCTTGCATTGGGCAGCTCAAATGGTGCGCTTCTTCTTCCTCATCTGCAAAGAGGTTAGGACATAATGTGCTGATGAGATCGCAGGACATGGTTTCAGCGCAGCGAGCGCGTCATTGATCTTGACCGCTTCGACCAGGCAAGCCGTGGGCCAGATGGAAGCTTAAGACTACTCTGGCATCTGTCCTGGAGACAGCGTCTAGTGTCCCTCGGAGCCCTAGCCACGATTCTGATGCTGCCGTTCCAGACCTTCGTGCAACAGGCTGTGCACATCGGCGACCAGGAAATTACTCTTAAGAATACTACGTATGCACAGATCATGCGCTCAACTGATATATTCGAGGACCCGAAGGCGATGAAGTCGTTTTCCACCTCTTCCAGCAACGGCACAACATGTAAGTTCCATTCATTGCCATCCAAAGACGCTCATGCTAAACATCGATGTAGCATCGTACGAGATGACAGTGGGCTTGGACGCGGCACTCAAGAGGGGCGCATTGGGCTACTCGATTCCCGGCCTGATCTACTCAACATCAGCAAGCGGCATATACGGATTCTGCAACAGTCCCTCCTACAGCAGCGGAAACAACTGCTCGTGGGGACCTTTCAACACTCTAGCCCTCTGCATCACCACGACCAACATATCCTCCCAAATCACAAAAGACGGCTCGCACGTCTCTCTGCCCGCCCTGCAAGCCTTCCTGCCCAACGACCAGGACCCGCCGTCGTTCCAGTCCGGCGCTCACGTGTACGTTGCACAGGGTCAGAACGCGTCCACGTCGATGCCGCCGACGTCTGCTGCCGACGGCACGAATCTGCCCAGTCTAGCGGAGATATACTACCTGTACTACGACACATGCCGCGACGGCTCCAGCTCCAACGCCGCGCTCTCCAAATCCGACGCAACGCGCTGGTCCGCATTCCAAGGCTCGTACCAGATCTGCATGCAGACGCAATCCTCCACGACCTCTCCAACGCAATTCTCCGACTCCACGCTCCTCAGCTCGTCGACGGCGCTGAACTGGTACCAGACGACCAAGTACAACGAATCGGCCTTTTGCACAAAGGTCGAGGACGAGGCGGACGACTTTTGTGTGGCGGAATCGGTGATGCAGGAGCTGTCGAGACAGATGGGCGACGTGTTCAATATCTCGGCGCAGTTTGATAGGCCGGATCGGAGCGATATTAAGTATAGTAGTGAATGGGGCCCGTATCTTGCCGATGCCGTGTTAGGCGCGCCGTGTCCGGATCCTGTCGCGACGCGCAGTCGGCGCAGTTGGGGCGGCGGCAATCCTTACGATGCTCCGTTGGCGAGGTTTAAGTCGTCTCTGGATGGCATCGCTAGTAGTCTTTCTGACGCGTAAGCCATCCTCTTCCGATTCAAGCTCAATCGACTCCTGTACAACGTACATTGCTGACCAGAGAGCAGTTTCCGCGATGGATATCTCAACGACACTATTCATGGCGATGTCACCTACGCGAAGCGAATCCTAGTCGTCAGTTTTCCGTGGTTGATTCTTCCTGCACTGGTTTATGTCATGGCCGCTGTGCTCTTCATAGCGACGGTGTTCACGACGCGGAGAGTGCCGTTCTGGAAATCTAGTCCTCTGCCGCTGCTGCATGCGATGCGTGAACAAGGGGGAATGGGAACTCCTGCTGTGATTGAGAAGTATGCGAAGGAGAATAGTATGACGTTGGTGCAGACAGCGACGGGGTGGCAGCTGATCGAGAGGGGAGCCGCACGCCGGGAAACTGTTTCGTGACAGCAGAATAACAGTACTGCCTGTTCTCGGCATGTAAAGGAGGGCTATGAGTCCTTCCGTCTAATTGATCAACGTATGATTCAAAGTGTTGCTGTTACAGTTCAGGGATGATGGAGGCAGTACGCCGATCAATTGCGCTTCTACTCACACGCACATTCCCTACAGCAAGTTTAATGTAGAGCTAACAGGCTATCATGGTTACTTCTAACGACTCGTTACTAATATATACGACATATCATGGAAGACCCGTGTGATTCTTGTTCCCGTACTTAACGATCATCTCATCGCTTTCACAGTGTTCGAATGACTGAGCTCGCTAGGCCTCGGTCACCAGATCAGCTAGCTTCCTCTTCAAGGTACGCAACTTGGCTGCAGGTGCTTCCTCGCGCGGATTGTGCTGCATTGTACTGGTTCCTTTCTGCTGATCCAAATTGTTGGTGTGTTCCGGGTTCGTGTTCTTCCACTCCATGATCTTATTTCTCAAATCAGCTCTCTCCCGCTCATATTCCTGCGTGATCTTTCGAAGGTCATAGTTCTGAGTCTGTAGGTCTCGATTCTGTGTAGAAAGTGCGTCCTTTTGTCCTTGAAAATCATCTTTTTCTTGTATGAGAGACTCGTACCGCATTTTGAGCTTCTCGTATCGAGTAATGAACAAATTGTACTTGTCCTCGATCGTGTTGGTCTGCATAGATAGCGCCTCGTTTTGAAGAACAAGCGTATCGTTCACCTCCAAGAGCCTATCGCGCTGCGTCTCGAGGGTCCGGTAGCTGGTCGCGCTTGCAATGTTCTGGTCTGACATCATCCGGTTCTGTCTTGAGAGGATATCGACTTGACGTTGAAGGCCCTTGACCTTCTGCTCCGCAATGGCTATTTTGGTCGCGTTCTCATCGGGTACGTCGTTGAGCTCCTTCAGCATCGCATGTATAGTAGTATGAGTAGCGGCCTGAAGTCCAGAGAGATGCTTCTGCTAGCATTGCAAGTCAGCGTTCAGATCTAGCTGCGTTCTCCCACTCAGGCTTCTTACCGCAATGCGAACCTTCTTCTTGGCAGGCTCCTCGATCTTGCCATGGTTTAACCCGGACGCACGAGCGCCGTCTTGTCCTAGGCCTGGTAGAACAGACACCTGAGCCACGGCTTCTGACCCGGTAGCCGAAGCATTTCTGGCCTTGCTGATGCCATTCGGCGAGGCACGCGTAGCGACCGATGAGACGACCGCGTCAGTGACCTTCTTTCTAGCCATGTCAACGCCTTGCTGTCTCGCAAGATCTCAGAAACGAAGAAGCAAGGTGAAAGGCAGTGAGGGTAGTTGCTTGATTGACGTCAATCATGAGAAGACTGGCATCGACGATGCACGTGCACTCCAACAGGCAGGAACGCATGGTGTCTCGGGCATCGAAGTCATTGGGAAGGAGCAATCGCTAGGCAGAAAGGCGTCGATTGTCAGATTTTCATTTGAGGAGGTATGATTGAATGCTTGATTGTACCTAGGCAGTGTCGAAGAGTTACCTCTCACCGCTCCGGGGCCACACGAAGGCGCTGGTTTTAATTGAGGAATACTCAAAACTGTTATACAGTTCGCATCCAAAAGGCTGCATCGGGATCTGTTATACTCTATAACGATGGCTTTGTAACATCTAACGACATTAGATAAAGACGTAAAAAGTATTCCGTAATGAAAACCATGCGAACTTGATAGGGAATCATGTTGTCTTATTCCGACTTCGGGACGAACTGCGATCCACTATGGGAAGTAGAGCTGGGGAGAGTGTAGAACGAATTCTGTGATTGTTCTAGCTGGCATAACTGTCTCTTCTAATCTGGGCCCAGACCATTGATTCGATGTAGTAGCCGTAGCCTTTCTTTCTGCACCATTGCGATACTCCACCGCTCCTTGTGTTGTGACTCCATCAGCCTTTCGATTGACATTTAGAAGCCATGAAGCATGTAAGTAGTCTTGTGTCCCATAACCATCTGTGCCTTCCCGGAATCCGCCTGGCAACGAACCGCACTGCCACAATCCCCAAATCGTCGAGATATCAGACGTTATCACCGTAGCTCCAAGTGTATTTACCAGAAACCCAATTGCATCCTTTCCTTTCCACATTGTTCAACATGCATTCTAGAATCGGTGCTTCATGCACTAGGCTCTTTCTTGACCGCAAATGCGCCGTTCTCTGATCCGTCTGCACGCTCACTAACGCCCATCAACGCAGCAAGTTGCCCGCATTTGGCTTTAGCCCGATCGAACTTCTGCAGAGCTTCCTTGTTGGCTGCGTTCTCTCTCTTCTCTCGCAAGAGCTCTTTCTCGAGCCGAGCGATCTTGTCCTCCAGTTCCTGTTTCTCCTCGGCGTGATCTAGACGATCCAGGTCGATTTGAAGTTGCACGAGGTTCCTCTCACTCTTGAGATCTTTGCTCTTCTCTTGTGCCTTCTTGCATTCCTCCCTAGTCGTGCTGATTTCTTTCTTGAGAGTCTCAATCGTCTGCGTCATCTCGTTTAACACGTCATACGTGCTATTCTGAGCCTTCGTGAGCTCTTCCTTCTATCCTGGAGTCAGTACACGCGTTCACGCTTCAGTTTCCTGACGGGCCCTTACCGCAAGACGCACCCTCTTCGCCGCTGGCTCCTCTTCATCCTTCTTTACGGGAGCACGTCGGCGCGGAGTCTCCGGATATTGAACAATTCTAGTAAGGTCGAATTCCTTCGCTCTCACTGGCTGGTTTTTCGAAAGGTCGCCTTTTGTCGGTCTAGTGTTCGCCATCGTGTTCTCGTGCTTCCGGCACTTGGATGCGGAGCCTCGAGCAGATGGGATGTGGATATGAGTGAGGTTGTGGTGGAGGGTTGGGGAGGGCGAGCTTGGTTGAGGTGAAGGAGCAGTGAAGCAACTTCACAGACAAGGCAACGACGCCCTGAATAGGTGAAACCAATAACCATCCCAACGACTCACACTCACCTACATCGCCATCTTGAACGACTTGGATACTCTTACGTCCTCTTACCACACGATACCACCTACTATATCGCAAACTCGTAGGAGAGACGGTTGCTGCTATCCATCAGCAATCACCAAGAGGAAAGTCACCATTGAACGTTTTCAAATATTCAATTATGCTTCATATCATCAACGCGCACCATCCAACCCCCCATCTCCCCACCTGAAAACTCCCAATCCCTTATCCCGTCCCCATTCCCATCTGTATTCGCCCTGCAGTATCTTCTCCACAACACCTGACCCGACTCCACAAATGGATTAAGTAGACAAGCGCTCGCTCGACGAGACTCGCCACCCAGTCTCAGAAACTCCAAAAAGACACAGAGCGGCCGTGTCTCGCGACCGACGGCGCACCACCAGTAAAAGCCCAAAAAGCCCTTTAGGCATGGAGGACACAAAGCCATGAAACTTTGGTCCAAAAGAGCGGAAAGAAGACGAATTAAAATATACTCGGTGCTGAGAGCCAGCCCAACCAAACCGGAGGGTCGAAAAAAATCATAGCTTTCAGAATCTTTTGTACAGGTATCCATGATGTTGCATGATATACAATTGGCCGCCCGTAAATGAGTCTGTAAAAGCGAGAGGAAGCCGGGACGCGCCATGAAACGACCAGAGGGCAAATTTGCCAAGTCCTGCTGTTGTGACGAAAACCGCGATGCGGGCAAACGCCGAAGCAGATGCCGAGGCCGTAGATGAATCGAAAACAAAAAAGACGCTCGTAGATAGAGCGCCGAATAACTCCGTTCCAGTATGCATATGCTGTCAGACGAGATGCTAGTGGGAAACGCGTCCGTAGACGCGGTGCGACTCCGATAGAAATGTCTATGATGATTACGCACTCGTGTATGTGCTTTTGTTGGTGTAACTCCGGATCTTGGGTAACGTCGCTAACCGTGGCCACATTAAGTAACGAAGAAAATGTCGACTAGGATGGGTAGGTGTAAGGGAGCATCTCATACACTACAACCATCCATGAGTGAATTCTTTGGCCAGTCGTACTTGGTTTGTTTCCTAATATCAAGTCAGAATACGGTATGAATGAGTTAGAGACCGAGTTTATGCATACCAGTGAGTCAAGTTTGGATTGGCATATGGCTCAGGGTGATCCTCGATGTAGGATGTCGTAGGATAATCTGGCGGATCGCACGTGACCATTTCGCTACCTTCGTCCTGATAGATCCGGATGTAATCAATTCGCATGGTCGCTGGGAGGGTTTTCTGAATGCCATCCAGATTGATGTAGGCGAAACTGTTCGACATGCCAAAGTTGGCAATGACAGCCATCGGCTCCTCTGGAATAACGCGCTTGCCAATGTTGCCGTTCGCGCCCATAGCACGCGGGTCCATGGTCCAAGTCTCCGAGTCGCCGACGTACCAAGTGATATAGCCGTCGTCACCAGTCTTGTATTCAAACGCATACTTTTGATACTGCTTGCCGTCGTACCAGTCATTGTTCAGGTTCGTGAGTCCAGACACAGCCTGTTGGTATGGACCACCGCGGTAACTGTTCATAGCAGTAATCGAGGTGTCATACACTTCAAGAAAATCTTCAAAGTGTTAGCATAACAGAAACTGCCTCGCTGGAGTGGCACAGGCTCACCATAGTCAGGCTGATACCAGATGTCGAACGGAGCAGCCTGGAAACTCTGAGAGACCTGACCGACACCGTCTTGGCTGTTAGGTTGCAAGAACGTGACGGAGCCTTCCAAAGCATCGATTTCAGGCGCACTGCGAGACTTTCCAGCATTCGGATGATCCTGCCCAGAGCAGGTACACATGGGTAAACGCATCCCTGGAAGATAGCTGATGCCATCCGTAGAGCTTTGGTTGGGCGTGATGCCGACGTCGCATACGTCGTCGTAGCTGTAGGGCCACATGCCGTCGGTTGATGCTAGATACCCCGGCCGACCAAGGTTTCCCATGGTCCAGAAACCGGGCCAGAAACCAATGACATCACCCCTACCCGGTAACGAGATACTGGCCTCTACTTGGCCGCCTTTGTAGCACAGCTTGTTCCATGACTGTATCATACCAGAACGGTAATTGAGGCCGTGATTTATAAAGTTTTCGAATCTGAGGTTGAGAGTACCGTTAGCTGTCGACACAGCATCCGGGTCATACCACTAGATGACATAAGCATAGCATTGAGGTTGAGGTTATTTGGCTATTGCTTACTTCAAGATCCTGCGTGGCACCGTACCAGATGTCCATTGCTTGAAAGAAGGCATCATCACCATCGTAAAAGGTGCGGCCATCCGTGTTGAACTCGTCAGAAAACTACCTCACTTAGCCAATGTTACACATGATGCAAACTCCGAGACATACCACTAGGACCTGCTTCTGTCCGTTATGGCCAGTCCTTGACATGGCGCTTTTTGGTGTGTCTGGATCAATGAGGCCCGTGCGGATATTAGCTAGGGTAGGCTCGTTCTGTTTGCCTTCGATGCACAAGGGGTTATTCGTGCAGGGTGTCTGTTCGGGCTTCGTGATTCTATCAACGAAAGTTCTGCCGACTGTTAGCATAGCTCACGATACCTGCACCAGACAAGACGTACAAGACAGGGTATCCGATGAACAAAAATAGGATCCCTATGCTGAGCACTGCAAGCGCTCCCAGATTGACCATGCCTCGTCTGTTCCAAATGTCGCAATCTCGCTTCTCCTTCTCGTTGGGATCAGGGTTGTGCAGCCAGTCATCCTTTTCAACATCTTCGGGAAACAGCAAAAGGCCTGCAGAAGGTAGAATGTTAAACTTTTCCGAAACGGTCTGTGTGTTCAAGTCTTCTTCGCTTCCTGCGCGCGACGGCGCTCTTGAATCGTCGAACGGCGATGCAAAGGGACCTATCCGCGAGTCGCGGCTTGTCTGTGACTCTGAACTCCAACTCGTCCGCCGCGAAGACATGGCAGAAGGAGACCTCATGGGAGACTCATCGCGAAAGGGCTTGACTCTTGACTTCTTCGGGGGCAGCAGCAGATCTCCAGACTCTGCGAAGCCCCCCGCATGGTATGGCGAGTCCGGTGACCGTATCCCGGGGCTGGGAGCGGTGCCCGGTCGTGCCTGCGTCGTGAGCGAGCGAGCAGAGTGCTGGCGAGATGTGCTAGGCCGCTGGGCCTCTGGCGGGTCTGCGAAGATGTCGTGCGAGCCGGAATTGAGGCGTATGTGTGGGGGAGGATTCCCCGAGGGCGACTGTGGTGGTGACATGGCTGGTGAGCGAGCGTATGGGGTGAGTGATTAGGAAACCGGGTCGTTATGAACGAGCCAGGGCGGCGGTGACTGGCGCTGTTGTTGTCGCGGAGGCACGCAGTGGAGGGAATGCCGACGGTGGTTGAGCGGCTCGTGGCTTGATGACGGGGCAACGGCGGCGTCGCTGCAGCAGTCTCCCAGATTCCTCGCCCGGACTGAACAGTGGGCCCGAAGTGCAGTGCGAAGGCTGCTCGGTATCGCTGCTGGAAAGGAAAGAAGGAAAGCTGTTCGGCGATGCACGTCGTGCGCGGAGGGAAAAGGATCGAGTATCGCAGGGGAAGCAGCTCTCAGGACTCTGTGCCTGCTCCTGTCCGAAACGGGCTGGTCAGGAACGCGCCGGGGTGCGTGCTTGGCGCCCTCTGCGTCGCGGAGTGGAGCAGCAGCAGGGGCAGTGCGGCCGGCGATTGTGGATAAAGTGGACTCTGTGTCCGCTGTCTTTGCACGCTCAAAATACAGGCGGAGAAAAAGGGACGCGAGCTGTCTTTTGGTGGAGAAAAGAGCGACGGCGACAGCGGGCGTTGCTGGAGACGGTGGCAAGCAGGATGGGCTACGGCGGCCAGGTGCTGCTCTTGCGGCGACCACGAAAAGTCAGTCCCTGGCCAGCATCTAGGGACATCTCTCGACCTCAACGAAGACTGCCAGCGAATGAGGCGTCTCGGACGGCGCGGTCGGCTTACGCAGGTGTCTTGCAGGGGACACGTCTAAAATTACCCGTGCCACCGCGCCGATGTCATCACTCGAGCGCCCGTTTTGCGGCAGGTTTCAACACTTCATCCACCTGTTTTCATGCCTTGCCCATCGATAAGAGACCGCCTGAAGCCGCAGCGATCGGCCGCATGACTGCCACGGCCATCCCTTGCGCTGCTTCGTGTGCCCATGAGCGTGCATTCACCGGCGGCGATGTCTATTCCTGTGTCCTCGTGGCCATTCACTGGCAGCGTTTCCCCTGAACCGGGTGCAGCCAATACTCGTCGCTGCTGAGATGCGCCAGCCTCGCCGCTCATGCAGCCGCCACCGTTTTGTTTTAGGCCCAACATGAACCAAGATAGAAGGCATGGTTTCCACGGCATTGCTCGAAACGTTTGTTATAATTGCGCGTCGTGCTGTGTTTATCGTCGTTCATGCGCATTCCTCCCCCTCATATCCGCTCCTTGTCGGAGGCTCCACCTGCAATCAATCTGGCTAGGCGCCGGTTCCCCTGAGAACAAGAGACTGCCTCACGCGGACGCTGTAGTGTCTGCACATGCCAATATTTCGATGCCAGCTAATGCTCGGAACAATGCTTTGACTCGTTTGCTAGCCGCGATCTCGCGCTCCCGAGGTCGTATCTGGGCTCGTCTGGCCGTTGCGCGCTTGGCGTGGGAGTGGGAAGAAGATCCCTTTAGCTACCGCAGGCGATGCGAATCCTTCGTTATCTGGTCTCATTTCCGATGCTTCTGGAAAGTGTTACACGAGACGCTGTGATGACAACCCCATCGTCTATCGCAGACGGTTGATGTAACCGCTGCCCTCTTCTGCTTCCTCTTCGCCAGGAAGTGTGGAAACCGGTTGCAAGTCGAGCTGCCAGCATCCTCCTTGTTGCGCCCTCAACCTGGGGATTCAAAATGTAGCGCCGGTAATTGGTGCCTCGGCGGATCTGATCTCGCGCCAGCCGGCCAATCAGAGCGCGCCGAAGCTTTAGCCTCAGCTCGGAGCTCGCCTTCGCCGCTGGACTTTTGTAGCTGAAGCAGCCAGGAAACCTGTTCATATGTTCGGTACAATAGGGTGCTGTGTTATGATTCTGGAGCTGCTAGCTGATGTTTGAGGATTTGTGGAGTGAGTGGAGCGGGTAGGTGATCCTGATTTCCGGATACTGGGCGATCTGGATCTTCAGAGCACGGATTGGAGGGGGTATGCGTTCCGACTGTAGCTTCGTTTGAGAGCTGACTGACAACTCAAGATGTCCCAGTCTAGTCAGGCACGTCGGGACTCGGGTGATCTTGTCGTCCAAGCAGCTAGAAGGTACTGAAGTGAGTGGTAGAGGTAAAGGCTGTACGATAAGGGTTCCAATCGACCTCGGGAGGAGAAGGACAGTGTTTCCATCACGGTGATATTCGCAGACCGCAGTGATACCGTTGCGCTTGCTCATTATACTCGCAAAACCGAGGAGTCATATTACATTCCTACTATTCTCTTATACATGAAGGCCGTGACTATCATACCCTCTCGTCAAATACCCACAAGAAGACAATATACCCTACTCATCTGCCTCTCCCATAATCCCATACTCAAACTTGACGACCCAGTCCACCTCTTACCAAGCCATCACGACTCCACAGCCAAAGCCTTCAACCCAACAACCCTGCCCTCCTCCTTATCCACACTAACAACATAATACTCCTTCCTCGTGCCACTCACATCGACACTGAATATGCTCACCTTGCCATCCCCCGCCTTCTTCACAGCATCAACAACCTTCGTATACTGCCCCCTCGGATCGAATTCCTTCTCACTCACACTCTCCACCTCGCCATCGTGACCGAGTAGTTTCTTCAGCTCATCTATACACCTAATTGTCAGCTATTCATCTCAACGCCAATCCCCATCCCCATCCCCTCCTTCCCCCTCTAAGAAAATCACACAACTCACCAGCATCAATCCCCTCCCCATCAAACTTCAAACTAACAGCCTCAAACGGCTCGTCCGCCTCACTGACATACACCTCCTCCACGTCCTCCAGCGCAGCCGGCACAGCGGTGTTCACGCTCTTCGTGCCGTACGATTTCCCAGATTGCTGCGCCGACGCGCCGCCGCTGTTTTCGTTCGCTTTGTCTAGGAACGAGGCGTAGTCGGCGTCGGACATGGCCGCGGTGCTCGAGGTGTGGAAGGGTGCGCGCGGTTGTGTAGGAGGGATAAAGGTTGAGAGAGGAGCGCGGGGGAGGATGTGAGCGCGGGCGCGAGGTGCGTGTAGGTGTTGATGCCTGTGATGGGAGGTTGCGTACGTATGGAGCTCGCGGGGGTAGGTTCGTGTGAGTTCAGTTGTGGATTTCAGAGAGGATGTTGTGAGCGTTGAAGACCAGGTTGAGGGTGTGCGACAAGGACGTATAAATCGTATAATGTCTGTCGTGATGCGCTGCGGGACCTTGGTCATGCTGTCTGTTCGCGCAAGCCAATGACGCAACTTTTGGGGTTGCAGATGCAAGCTGCAGGCGATCTCGTGAAAGTAGCGCGGAGGCCCTAGAGCGCCGCACGCGGCATGAGCCAGATCCCATCACAACTTCGAATAGGTACCCATGAGCTTCCATCTGGGTTTTCGAAGATCGCATTGTTGTGGGTAGGGCGATCAATTGTAGCATGCTCTGTTGTCACCATCACAATGCATCTATAATTCTCATATCCTGTATGATTTCTCGATTGGAAACAAAATTTGCGAGCTTTGATTTTTGTCTTATGGTCTCAGCCGATGGCATCGCTATGGATACTATGAAATGCAATGAAAGGTGCTACAGCAGGTATCGAAGCTTCCGAGAATGTCTCCGCCCACCTCTTGTGCAATGCTCAAGGAAAAAAGCCCAATGTCATCGGCAGTCCGGATTGAACAGCCTCGCCAAGTGGCTACCGCCATCCGATTACATCAAGTATGCTTCCTAAAGAATAGGGGGTATTCCAAATGTCATCTACTAGGATCGTTAAGGAAGTTGAACTATTATGAAACATGTGAACGAATGCGAGATGCAGTGTTGAAAGAATGCTTTTCCTGCCAAACATCGGTCAGTGCAATTTGGATTTCATTCCTCCTCACTTTCCTCGCTTTCCATAGGCTGCTCCTCAGTTTCCATAGGTTGCTCCTCGTTTTCCGTATCTTCCTAAAGACCAGAAAACACACTGTCATCGACGCCGTCCTACGAGTTCTGTTCGACTGGAGTTGGAGCATGAGGAATGCCGTTGGAAGGAGCGTTGCGGGGAGACTCTCGCTCGGATTTCGAGACAGTCGGCTTGGAGTCCTCGCCTTCGTCATCGTAGTTCTCATCCATATCCATGTGGCGGGCGGCAGGTTCGTGATGTTCCGGCCTCTCCTGCTTAGGCGTTTCGGTCATGCGCGGCATTGGTTGCGCGGGACCCATGGGTGGCAGGGACTGGGGATGATGCGCGGCTTCAGACGGGTGATATCCGTCATTGAAGCGGCGTGCATCGGGCGCATCTTGCGGGCTGTGGCGGGGTACTTGGGGAGAAGACATTCGGTGAACCGGTGGCGAAGGACGGCGGCTGTGGGGCTCTTCCAGCTTTTGACGCTTCTCGTCGTTGCTCGGAGGTTTGGGGTTCAAATGATCATTGTCCTCCCATTCCCGGAGACGCTTCGGTGGGGCAGTTGGGGGGCGGTCTTCGCGTTCACGAGCAGCCGCTTCAGCAGCAGCAAGGGCAGAAGCAGGTGGCGGCGCACCACTAGCGATGCCGCCACCAGATACAGGGTCAGGATGATGTTGATAAGGCCCCTGGTATCCATTGCGTGGAGACCCCGCTCGGTTCTCTACGATTGGTCGTACTTCCGGAGGTGGCGGGCTTCCCATGCGGGAACCATAGGGCGGAAGGGGCCCTTGACCAGACGGTCCGTTCAAACCGGTAGGTGGGGGAGGTGGGGGAGGAGGTACGTTCGCAGCATGAGGGCCATAGTTGGGATTGGTAATCCGGTTTGGTTGTTGATGGTGCGGCGGCAGCTGATTTTGCGACGGGGTGCCTTGAGGAGGCAACTGGGGCGGCGCTGGATGATAGGGGCTCGGAGCAACGCTGTGAGTCTTGGGCGAGGGAGAAGCACCGCGGCGAATTGGGCCAGGACCTAGTGGTCCTGGCGGGTGAGATGGTCCTCCAGGTCCCGGTCCGTTCGTAGGCGGCCGCGGGGGCTCTTGATAAGGCCTCATGACTTCTTGCCTAGGGCTCGCTGGGCGCTGAGGAGCATGCTGAGTGGGAGGGCGGATACCTTCTCGTTGCTCATATGGATTGAGTTGTTGTGGGGGAAGACCAGGTTCACGGATCTGTGCCAGAGGGCGATTCCACTCCGAGGCACCTCCTATGGCAGGAGGGGCGGGACCTTGGGGAGGTTGCTGTGGCTGTGGAGCGCCCCATTGAGGAGCCGCGGGACCGTGAAGACCAGCAGGCTGATAAGCTTGAGGATGGACGTCCTGCGGAACAGGAGCACTGCCCTGGTTAGGGACACCATTGGAGGTCTGGCCATTCTGCAAAAGCTGAAGGCGAGCCTTTATGTGTACATTGGAAGGATCAAGGTCAGCGGCGCGCTGGTACGCATCAAGAGCGTCCGCGGTCTGGTTGTTGCACGACTCATACTGTTCCATGGTTAATTTTGCAGCAGGAAATGGGGGAGAGAGAGAAGACATACTAATGTGCCTAGGTCATACCAGACCTCTGAAATGTTTGGGTTGAGTCGTATCGCACGGGAATACGCGTCGAGAGCGTCACGATATTGGTTTATTTGGTAGTAGAGCACACCAATAGAGCACCAGAACGTCGGGTTCCGTCCGTCACGATATACGGCTTGCTGGTAGGCTTCATAAGCCTTGGGGTACTTCTGTTGTGACATGTAGCAACGCCCTAGGAGGTACCAGCTTTGTGCGTCGGTTTGGTCTACACAAAAGATTAGCGTCGTGCACCTGATCAGCGATGCAGTTGCAACACTTACCAGAAGCCACTGATTTCTCGAGGTACTCGATAGCCTGTTCTTGACTAGTGTAATTAGTGCTTTGCTGGTGGTGCAACCACCCGAGCTGCTGTAAGACTTTGGCATGATTGGGATCGCGCTCGAGGACCCGGCGATACGCCCCCTTTGCTGCATCAAACTACGGGAGCTTGTCAGTACTTGGTACAGTTGAATGCAGATGATCCCACGTCTCACCTCTTTCTGTTGCTCGTAGACATGACCGATCTGGAACCATATGTCCTCCTCCGTCAATGGGCGAGGTGGGTTCTGAACGATGTACTTGAAGCACTGCAGAGTGTTACTTTAGCATCAAAGGTGGCGGCTCAATTACTCACGTCAAGACTCTGGTTGAATTTCTGCTGCTGCTTGTATATTATACCAAGACGAAAGTAGATTTCGTTGGCCTTTTCGAAGTTTGGCTCCATGCGCATGACTTGGGAGAAGGCCTCTTCCGCATGCTCAAGAGATCCGTAGCGATCGTACAGGATGCCGATGCCGTACCAGAGTTTCGGCTCCTGTGTCTAGTCAGTCACGTGGCGCTCACGCCAATTCAGCAAGAATGCCTACCTTTGGGTCAGATAGATGATACAGAGCCTGTTGGTAGGCAGAGTAGGCTTGCTGTAGATCATCCATCATCAAATAGCAATGGCCTTCGTAGGTCTTAGCAGACTGCGACAAGTGCACATGCACGGAGACGTGAACATACCAAGACTGCCCCAGACCTCGCCGTTAGCGGGATCGACTTTCAAGATCGTGCGCAGGTACTCCACAGCCTGTGGGAAGTGGTCTTTGGTGCGAAGAATACAAGCAATGCCCTGCATGGCCGGGACGGACCACGAGTTAAACTTCAGCGCCTGTTCGTAGCATTGAATGGCGCCGTCCAGGTCTTGCATCTGCTCCGAGAGCGAGCCTGCGTCGCGTTAGCATGCGCCTGTGCTGACACGGCTGTCACAGTGCGGTGGCTTACCCATCTGGTTCCACACCGATTCAGTGAGATGTGCGAGGAACTGCGAAGAAGTCTTGGGCTGGTTCAGCGGCGGCGGATGGCCGTTGACTGCATGCACCGGATGCGGGCCGCCATGGTGCGGCGGCATGCCCGCAGTGGGCGATGGCTGCTGATGGCTCGCCATAGCCCGCGTCCGTAGTCTCTGCGAAGTTGCTGCTGGCGGCGCGAGGAGACTTGGGACGGTTCAGGCGACGGGATGGAAGCGGCAGCGTGAAGGTGTGCAGGCAGCTTTATCGGAAGAATGTACACGCTGTGAGGCACTGTGAGCACGACGACATGTCTTGAGCGGCGCGCGTGGCTCCTGTCAGGCGCGTCATGGCGACTTACGGTGGTCGGCTGTGAGCCGATGCGCGGAGACGCCCGGTGCTGTCAACGACGAACGACAGCAGCGCGCACGCTTGCACACGAGGGTAGTCAGCTCCTGCGACGGGAAGGAGAGACGGGGGTTCGGCAGCGTCGATATCGGACGCGATGATGGTCGTGAAGGGGCAGCGGTGGTGGGAAGCAGGGAGACGGGTGAAGGGGGCAGAAGAGACGGACGAGGAGGGCGGAAGGTGAGGAGGGAAAGGCGAGAAGGGGACCAGCAGCCGGCGAGGGCAACATGGGCGAGTGAGCCAGTTCGATCTGGTAGCAACCCTAACCCAGTACCCCCAAAAGCTTTAGTTGACGTTAGAAAATGCCCAGCGGCAGACTGTACGATCCATGGCTTCAAGCGAAGTGGACCCGGCCCTAGCGCAAGCCACTGTCGACCCCTGCACTGGTAGCCTGGCCCGCCCCTCATCCATGCTCGCCGCAAATTGCACGACCCCCAATCCCATTATTCTGACCACACCTCACCTCCGCTGGCCAGCCGAGCGCAGACAGGAGGCGTGCGCCTCTGGCCTGGGGTGGAGAGAGAGGTTGCTCTCTGTGCTGTCCATGGCTACGCAGGAGCTGGTTGTGAGTGAGGACTACTCAAAGTACTTTCACTGAACATCGTTAGAACATCACTATAGAGTATAACGAAGCCCAGTGAAGCCTTTACCGTAGGGTGCGGGCTGTATGTAGGTGTTAACCTCGCTGACTATCCTCCAAGAGGAACCAGTTCCTATGTACCGTCCTGCTTCGCCCATCTCGCTGCCGTCGCCGCGGCGCACTAACAGGCCCGTTGGGACACTCAGTCGATCCCCATGGCGGTTGCAGAAGGCTGGCAGCAACACGATGCCATCAGGCCGCTTGACCCGCGGATGGGCGGTCCACTGTCCACAGTTGCACGGAGCTGGGCTGCGGTAGGTAGCGCCACGGCCTGTTAGGCGCACGCTGTAATAAGCTCGTCTAAGTGAGGCTTGAAACGCGCTGCTCGGGACATGCTGGCACCTGGGGCAGCCCGAGCCTCCGCAAACTCAAAACTGTTCGTTGTCGGCCTGTCACCACAAAAAGCAACGGGGCAGTCGATTCGGGCCGCTCCAGCCATTGCCCTGCCTTACCAAGCTGGCTGCTTGTTGCCTTGGCTGCTGAATGGAGCACCGCGGCCCCGTCGACCAGCTTTGACGCCTTTCGCAACCAGCATCCAACTCGTTCCTTTCGTCTGATCTTTATATCCGACAGAGTCCCTGTCAAGCCGACTACGCACTACACCACGCCGTGGCACATGCGCCGTCTAGGCGATACATGTCACGAAGGCTTCACATGTCCCGGAATGCACACGAGGCGGTACTCTTTTGGCGAGGAATGCTGCTCAGAAACGTGTGCGGATGGTGTTTGATTCAGCGCGGACCCAGATGCGTACTGAATAGGAAGAACACCCCTCTTCCCAATGGACTCTGCCCACCACCTCGTCCGGCTTCTGGCGCGCTCTGGTACGATCGGTCAAGACATAATGTACCAGACCCACGGGCGGCGCGTCTCTGTCAAAGCACTGGCTGATCGTGGTGCGGGGCCTCATCACTCGCACCGGCCACTCAGACGCCCTACAGGGCACGTCGTTCAGCTCTCGCCTCGTCTGCCTGTCCACCGCTCCACGCCGCGCCGTTCAGCAGCCAGGAACCGGCGAGCACGAGGCATCTCCAGCCGCAGCAACGCCAAATGAGCACCTCGACATCGTCTCGTCCCAGGTCGCGTCCCAGGTCGCGTCCCTCACGGTGCGCTGCGCCGGCTGCTTGCGTGGGTCAGCAACAGTGCCTGGGCAGGGGGGTGCAAAGAGGGCTCCAGCGTGTGCGCCGCTGCAGCCAGCCCCCCGGCACAAGCACGAGGGAGAGCGGGTGGGCAAGGCCGCGGCCAGGGATGGCTTCACGATGACCCAGATCGGCGTGCCAAGCGCCCTCACGTCTCCTCCACACAGTCGCAAGCTTCCGGGGCCTGTTGTTTAGCGCAAGCCCGTGCGGTGACGCAAATGCCTCTCCGCTCCCGCGTCGGCAGAAATCCTCGTGTCACGCCCCTCCTGCTGCGATGTGCCACCCCTGCTGCTGCTTGCATCGCCAGCGGAGCCGCTGATTTGCTACCCACCGCATGCAGCCGTGGCGCTTTTGGACCACCATCCGCGGCGCATTGTACCTGGCCCCTGGAGTCCTCTCTCGGGTCAGACCGTCGCCTTTTCGCGGACCCAGACAGCCCGCGCTGCTCGTGTTGCTGCGAGCCCTCGCCAGCAGGAGGCGTGACAGCAGGCGCATGTCGATTGCCCGATGCGGCTGTGACTTGCTGTTCGGCGCACATCCACCAACCTTGCCACGCCCAGCCGCCGCTAGAAGTCTCCACACGCCATCGGGCGCCTTGGGGGTCCCCCGTTCAGGGCTGCTCCCAAGCCGTAGCCACGTGAAACGGATTCGTGGCTAGTGGAAGCGCCACACAGAGCGACCGGTGGGCCAAGGGGTCTGCTGCGCGTCATCAAACGAGCGGAACTGCCGACCAAGCGGGCGTGACGAGCGACGCCAGCTGGCTGTGCTGGACAAATCGCCGGCAGTGGGCGGAGAGGACGCCTTTTGTATCCTTCTGCGAACCACGCATCGCGTGGTGCCTGCTATCAATCGCGATTTCTCCGAGACTGCAAGTGTCCGGGTTCGCGCTCCCTGATGACCCATGTGGGCACTGAACAGCGCCAAGCCACAATCTGCCCAGTCCGAAACACTCCAACACAGGATTCCGAGAACGTCTTTGTGCGCTTTTGTCAAAGTCGCCATGGCCTAAGATGCTTATCGATCCTGCCCGCCTGGCGAGTTGCCCGATTTAACCTTAACCGTTCTCACAGGTTGGCGCGTGCTGCCGCGAGCCGGTCAAGGCAAGGCTGATGTGCCAGCCAGCTTTGGCCAGTAACACTCCCCTTGCAGCAAGCGCTTCCTGCCCATGGCAGCATTCATCTCACCGAGAAACCCCTAATCATAATAGTGTGCACCATGCTGCCACTATGTTTCCAGGTAAACACGCTCGACGCCCCGACCAGAGGTGACACAGCATACCGGGCGGCCTCACATGGTGCACGCTCAACGGAAAACCCAACACGTCGACTCGAATTGTCCGCCGATGCAGCTGTCAGAATTCTCTTCCAGCGGACGGGTGCCTGCTGACACCTGTGCCACCAATCCCTCGTATTAGTCCCAACCTTTCAAACAGACTAACCGCCAATGCAAGACTTGTCTATCAATAAAAATTATGCTACCGCCCTTCATATGGACATGGTCAATTCATGAAGCAACCGTCTCACTTTCAGCAGTCCCTCATTTAGCCTGTCCGCCCAGAATTCCGGTACCGACTGGATCCAACCGGGAGAATCTCTCTAAATCCGTCACCAGATTAACTTACTCATCTACGCACTGGGTTGCACGACAGCTGCATGTGCACGCAGCACTAAAAAGCGAAACCATAGGTCATGTATGCACTCCGGGAAATAGCAAGCGTATTCATATGGGGCAATAAAGGTGTTTCGTCTGTCTCCCGCAATCTGGAGCGCGCTCCGGGCTACGACGCTTGCTGCCCTGCAACCCTTTCTTCTTTTCACACATCGCCCCGCCGCTGATCATTTGGATCAGACCCCGCGTGGGCTGAATCCGTTTGGATGAAGTCGTCGCTGACAGGTTGCGCATGACATAGGGTGTGATGCGATGCCGCCGGGAACCGCCCATGCATGCTGGCTCGGTCCATCGGCGGCAGTGCCCTCCCACATGAGTTTAACACCCTCAAGAGAGTCACCCTCACCGGCGCCGTCAAGTCGACGTTGTTACCGGTCCAGATGAGCCAAGCGCTTCGGTAATGGTGGCTTGACCGGGTGAGGCGGGTAGCCGCATAATCCATGCAGCGGTCATCCCACATTTGGACGCTCCCGACGCCCGCCGCTTCGTTATTCGCTCGCATGGCCCTTGGAGCCAACACCTCTGTCATCGTCAACGCTCGCCTCATCACCACGTCAGAGGTGCTTAGCCCTGTGAGCGTGTTTGGAACCGACTCCCAGGAGCGCCGTGGAGGCAGCGGGTCAAAAGGCTTGCGGGATGAACCGCGGATGACGGATCGAGACGTGGGCAGAACGTATCGCGGATGTCGGGTCACGTCGGACGTCCAACAACACTGACTTTCCTGGCTGCGGCGCTGCGGCGCTGCGCTAGTGTCAACCAAGAGATGGGACATCGTTGAATGAGATCACCTCGAACCTTATCAAGCCAGACGGAAAAACAAATGCCTCGATGGCTTCCATCCATCGCGTGGCTAGCTCAGTGACAGGCCTTCCGCATTCGCTTTGCAGGGTCCAGGGTCGGTGGCGACTCTCGTGGGGTATGATCCTTTTGTAAGCAAGACGCGTTCTAGCGGCCGCACGAGGTCAAGGGTCATTCAATCTTAGCGCTGTGTGAATATACATAGCAATCCTTTCTCTGAGCATCCACGAGTAACCTAATCGTTCTAGTTTCTCTTTATGGGTATACTCGTCGTCTGTTGGCTCCTTCGACTGTGTCGATGGTAAACAACATCGCAGAGTCCAATCTTACTTTAAACGGCCAGTAGCCAGTCAGGGTGCTGGGAGTCAAGTCTTCCGAACCCTACGTCGCTTGTCGTCAAGCCAACGTACGATGTAGGATGAAATGACGTTGGCAGACTTGGAACCCTCACGTCTGTATAAGGTTTTGTCTGGCTCAGAGGTCACGGAAATCCTGGAAACCGCGCCCTGAGTCCGAAGGGAAGGAGCGATTCTTGCACTTGCACTGTACCACGAGGGTATTGAGGGGTTTTTTTGGTTCGTCGCGATTTACGACAATGATAGCTCAGGTAGCTTTGTTAGGTCCTGCCTTGTTTCGTTGATTACTCTTCGTGTGGGTTTACTCTATTAAGTGTTGCTCGCTGGACCATTTGATGCTTGGGGACATATCGCCTCGATGAAATTCAAGGTGTCTCTCTCGTCGTCTCATCCTGTATCCAGCGCGCATAGCAAAAGACAAGTGGGAGACCAAGGTGAGAGAGGATACAATCAACACCCTGTTCACCACAGTTGCCCCTACTCAACCTTCCCCGCACTCTCGTTCGTTCACCTTTCTTCGCTCCCTTGTTCTTCCAGAGTCAATCCCTCAAAGATGGATGATCACGCTCAACGAACAGAATATCGTGATTCCGTCTCAGGCTCTAGTTCATCGAGCAGGGAGGAAGATAGCATGGAGCGGGAAGAGAGCATGGTCGTGAGGCTGAAGGTCCCTTGCTTGTTCTGTTGGCAAGTATGCGCCGAGACCGGGAACACAGAGGCTCTGTGATCTATGCTAGACCTGGTGCTTCGATCACTATAGAGACGGCGGACAAGATGAAAGCGATTCTCAAACTCGACCGATCGAACCATGAGCATGAAGGACAAAGAGGGACTAAAGACCACGAGGTCAAATGCTTAGAAGAGAGGAACTGTTGCTTGGTAGGGGAGTTGGATGCGATTAAGGTGGTTCATACGGATGAGCCGAAGGAGGCTCGAGAATATATGAGGCGTGCGGGGAAGGAGCGCGACAGAGCGCATGAAGAGCTCGAGAAGATCAAAGGCACTTTGAAGGGGCCTGGTTGGCTAGGAAATCAGGCCATGCTCATAAATATGTTGGCGGTCGATTGAAAAGGCCGAAGACCTTGCGTGATGGGTTCCATCGGATGCTCTTAAGTGAGTCTATGTTCACATAATTTCATGACAACGTCTCGGGATGGTGTATCATTTCCCAGGAACTCACTCGATCGATTAGTTTCATCGTGTTCTCATATTGTACACGTTCGCGGTGAACGGCGGTGAACGGTAGCTTCCCAGGTTGCTCCTTCCAGTATCTTGCATCCACCAACCACTGTCTGTTCCACATCACTCCTCTTACCTCTCACCATAACAAAAACGCAGTCTACCTTTGATTCGCTCTCTCATACACCATCTCCCAAAGCCTGGTCGACATCGATCCACCAGACAATCATTCCTCGTCCGTAAACCCGAAACCTAAAATCTGCCGACTGCATTCCTCCAATGCCACCCAAGAAAAGAGCAAGCAAAGCGGCGCCTGAGACGGCGGCAGATGACAGTGCAACACCTGCGTTCAAGAGGCTTCGGGCTGCGGTGAGTCTCATCCATCTGACTACCATGTGGGTTTTGCGCTAAATCTCACAGGTTGACGAAGTGCAAGCTGAGCGAGGTGCGTGGATGCAAGAGAAACCGATTCTGCAAAAGCAGTTCAAAAATGCGGTCCGGTCCAAGGAAGAGATGACTGGAGCTATCGAGAGTGTATATCTCAAAGCTTTTGGCAGTGTGCAATTTCGCGAGTATTTGGCCGTCGATGACGATATTGCCACAACGCTTGAAGCAGCTATTACAAATCTCCAGGCAATCATTCGCCAAGCCGAAGACATCATTGACCATCGCGAAGCGGACATCAGACATCTCGAAGACGAGAATCGTATAGCCGGGCAATTGGTCAGGTTGTCAGAGGTTAGGTATGGCAATTTGGAGGCGAAGGTCAAGACCTTGGAGGCACAGAAGAACACGAAGGACGAGCGGATCAACAGCATTATGAACCTCAGAAAGAAGATCAAGACAAGCGAGGACGTATACAAAGAGCGATACGAGCAGGAGAAAGAGAAGAGAAGACAGGCCGAAGCTGACTTGAGCAAGTACCGCCAGATCGAGGCAATCATGAAGGGAAACCAAGGCGTGAAGACCGCACAGACTTGAAATGCCTCTTTAAGATAGGCGTACTGAAACCCTAGGCATCATCACTTGGGACGATCGATCAGTACAAAGGAGATCTAAAGTCTAGACCCGCAGATGTAGACGAGGACAGCGTTGCCAGTCGTAAGTATTACTGTCAGTATATACTGTCAGTAAGGTCACGTGTAACTTCTATATAGGAAATTTATTACCCCGCCTTACCTTAGCACTATATATAGGTCACACGTGATCTACAATTCTTACTAAGGAGTAGTTACTGCAAGTTACTGTAGTAACTGCACGCTTACTAGCAGGAAAGCTTACTGACAGTAAGGTCCTTGGCAGTATAGAGTTTAGTAAGTAACTGAAGACAGCTTGGTCAGTTACTGTTCGAGGTCCTTACCAACAGTAGTAGTTACTTACGACTGGCAACGCTGGACGAGGACTTCTCTTAACTCAAAGAGGATTTGATTAGAGGATACAAAGGAGCTAACGTGTCCGTGCGTATAATGCGCATATTCGCGTAATATATACCCTAATACTAAAATAGCTATATAAAAATTAAGGCTATAGAGCTATATATAAAGGTTACTATTAACGTACTCTATAGGCGAGTGGCCGGCACGGGCGAGTGGCCGGGCTCTGCCAAGCCCTTACTAACTACCTCTATACACGATTATACCTTAATAAGATAAAGTATAACCTACTTAAAAAGAAGCTTAGATATAGCTTACTCTTTAGGTAATTTAGCAAGACGCGTTACTAAGTGTACTACGCGCTGCTTAGATCTTTAATATCCCTAAAAGAACGCTTTAATAATAACACGCTAGAATAACCTTTTAATATAATTGTATATCTAACTTAATAAAGCTCCTTAAAATAGAAGAGGAGACAATTATCTAGTATACGCTAGACCTAGATACAAGAGGATTTCTACCCTAGCTTGCTGCTATTAAAGATATAGCTAATTCCTTATTAGCTAAGCGCCACCGCGACCCT
>MU004534.1:0-48534 GCA_010405375.1 Lophiostoma macrostomum CBS 122681
TAGATATTATCCTTGCTATATTAGCTATTAATACTACTTAAATTTAAAGTGGTTAACGCGCTGTAGCTGTATTTAATATCCCTGAAAGTACGCTACACGACTAACGCGCTAGAAAGCCTTCCCAACGCGATTGCGAGCTAAATTTAAAGAAGCTTACTAAGCTAGAAGAGGAGGTAATTACTAGGTATATACTTAACCTGGATTTGCGAGGATTTGCGCCTGCTCTAGGTGCTGTACGAGATATGGTAAATAAGCTGCTTGCTGAGCGCGGCGCTGGCCAGGTTGGCGAGAAGTGGCCTAGAAACTTTGTGAAGCGGACTCCAAGCCTTACGACGCGATTTAATTGACCCTACGATTAACAGCGAGCTCTCTGCAAGGACCTAGAGCTTATTGGCGCGTGGTTTAACCTAGTAGCGCGTACTAAAGCGATGTACGGGATCTGCAACGAGGACATGTACAACTTTAATAAGACAGGCTTTATAATAGGCAAGATATTAGCTTAGCTAGTAGTTACTAGCTCTAAGAGACGCGGCCGAGTAAAGGCAATTTAGCCAGGCAATCGCGAGTAGGTTACAGTGATCCAGGGCATCAACGCTGGTAGCTAGGCAATCCCACCCTTTATTATCTTTGCTGGCCAGCACTATCTCTCTACCTAGTACTAGGAGGATATACCGCGCGATTAGTGTATTACACTAAGCAAGAACGGCTAGACTATAAACAAGCTAGGAGTTGCCTGGCTAGAGCACTTTATTAAGTATATAAAGGATCGTCGAGTAGATGTATAGCAGCTGCTAGTAATTAACGGCCATAAGAGCTATAACTTACTTAAATTCCAAGAGCTTTATAAGGAGAATAAGATCTATACTCTCTGTATGCCGTTGTATTTATCGCACCTCCTGTAGCCGCTTAACGTTGGCTGCTTCTCGCCTTTGAAGCGCGCGTACGGGCATCAGGTTAGCAGCCTGATCCGCGATCACATCAACCATATCACGAAGCTTGAGTTCCTGCCAGCCTTCCGCGCCGCGTACAATTAGTCAATTACAAAGGAGAATATCTGCTTAAGCTTCCAAGGTGCTGGCCTCGTTCTATATAGTCTAGAGGCAGTGCTATCGAAGCTTGATATAAAGCTTCGTACGCTAACACCACCTGCGGCAGAGGTTACCCTATAGGAAGCCAGAACACCAAGCAACGCGTGTAAGCTAGGGGCTTAGTCAACGTTAATTCGCGATTGGATTTAAAGGCATAAGAGCTCGTCGCCTGCTTCCATCCTTGCAGCTGTTAACTAGCTTGAAAAAGGTGCTGAGGTGATACTGTATTCAGCGGCATTAATGCGCAATTAGATCGCGAGGCTTGAGAGAGTAAATGAAGCTGCCACAACACGTAGGCAGCGCAAAAGAAGGCAAGTTTAGAAGCAGGGCACCCTAATAAAGGTAGAAGGGGAGGAAATTATTGCTTAAAAGGATGTTGAGCAGCAGCTACAAGGCGAAACGCGTCAAGGCAAGGCGCGATCAGGTACAAGCTGGCAGGCTTCAGCGCGCTGCAGGCGCTGCAGAGAGACTGGGCATAACTCGCGTACCTGTCAAAAAGATGCTTTAAGCGCTACTTAATCTATAGCAAGAGTTGCCTTTAATATATCTTATTATGTTGTTAAGATATATCGCTTTGAACGTTGCAAAAGCTAATAAGGTGCGCGACTCGCTTGCCTGCGCGACTCGCTTGCCGGTTACGTTAGCGATAGGGTTGAAACGATATAATGTTTCTCAGTAATAGGGTGCAGTATGTCAGAATACACCTACATGGATGTTATCTTTGGAGTGCGATTGATATGTCTTAGCAGATCACTGTTGAAACGCCGTCCATAAGATTGAAGTATTCTGCAAAGATCATGTTGATCCATAGCCCCTTCATAAATTTCAGGTTGTCAAATCCAAAAGGTTTCGGTGTCATACTTGCTGAGAAATGTCCGTTACCTACTGCAAAACCCACGTCACTTCACGTTCGCACAATAAAATCAAGGGTATGTGGTCTCTATGCCTTGTGCATTTCATCTATGACCGAGAACCTGTATGCTGGCCTACCCAAAGGTCTTCTAAGTTCTCCTCTACCCAGATGCCTCTTCCCATGACACGCCATGGGATCGCCGACAAGGAAGACCTTCCGATATCACATATCTACTACAGTCGCTAGACTACATGCTCTGTGGCGCTCCTAGTAGGAGGTGCAATACATGAAGTGCGTGCCCCAAGGCACATTGATGTAGCCACCCTGACCACCACAGGCGTTCCAAATGTCATTGCTGTACTGCTGGCAGCGGTCAGAGTTGATGTAGTTCCAGCCAGCGCCCTCGCTACCACGCTCTGCGTCGCGGTCCATGCGAATAACTCCAACGAAGTTGCACTTGTGTCCCTGGTTTTTATTGGGGTCGGTATCGCAGTTGTAGTTCACCAACTTCGTATTGTACCACTGGCCAGTTGGCGTGATGACCTTGGTGCGGTATTGGTCACACCAAATGAAGGTCGCTGCGTCGAAGACCTCCTTCGTGAAGGTCTTGTCCTTTGGGCACTCCGGACCGAAATCGTCGACTGAATTGACCTGTGTCAGCGTGGTCTATCTCAGGGTCTTTCTATGCGAGTCTTAACATACTTTTGGTGTGGCAAACAATCTTATTTCCGCCGTCCGCCGATGCCTCCGTGGCTGTCGAGTTGTTGGCCACTTCGCGGAAGTACCACTCATTCAGGATAGCTGTAACAAGGAGTTAGCTGTGATTTTCATATTCTACGGAGCTCAAGAATTACCCTCCTCTGCAGGAATTCCGGTATCGACGGGGTCGCCCACGACTTGGACTGTGACCTGGGAGTTGGGGGCATCGTCCGCCAGCACGCTGGTAGCGGCGGCAAGGAGCGCAGGTAGTAACAGACACAAACGCATGTTGGAGGTGGGTATAGATAGGAGAATAGATCCGGTAAGTTGCAGGTAAAAGGGTGGTTGAAGTCGAGGTCTATAGCGAAGGGACAAAGAGAGGGAGCACAGGAGGTGGCTTATATTCAGAATCGCAAGGAGAGAGGGCAGCGGATCATTGTCTGTACGTCACTACAGATGCACCCTAGTTCCGTGATACATCGAGGCACGGATGGAGGTCCGTTCAAGAAGCACTTACCTAGGGCGTGCTTGCGTGATGCCGCAAGACTGACTAGACCCGCGAAGTTCCCGGCACGGCACAAGCGCAAAAGATGGAATTCGTTGTCTAATTTACAGAAGGCAGATGCTCTGAAGCGTTCGGGACTATAGCCCTGTATGAGTGTGGCCATCATTCGTTGACTGTATATCTCTTGGTATTCTGGAATAATATTCCATTATTATGCGATTGGTATCGGTCTAGATGCGTTGACTGTTGTGAGTGAATGTGGTCGCCCTGGGGTCGTGAAAAGGTAGAGAAGAGAATGGGCTAAGATTACATCAGTGCCGAATTGTACTAATGTCGCGGACCTTGTTAGGCCGGCGTACTCATCTTTTCCTGATCTAAGGCCTATCATGAGGTTTGCACCTCCGCCTCGGGACCCCTACTCTCACCTCCCAAACTGGAGCCTCGTCTCAGATGAAGGAAATGGTACCAATGCGGACCTTGAGTCCATATCTTGGAATGGATTGTAGCTGCATCGTTCACCGCCGTATCCTCGAACCTCTATACCGTCTCCGGAAAGGGAACAAGTGTAGGGGAACAGTCGTGAAGGTTGAATGTACCTGATATCCTACGGCAGGCATACGAAGGACGTTCACGGATATAGGTCGTATGGAGAAATTATCGATTGTAGTGCCCTTGATGCCGAGCCAGTTAGGAAATGTTCCCTATTCTATGACTTCTGATGCGTGGAATTTGTTGTCTGGTGCTAGACCAGAGCATAATTGATATCTATAGAGCTCAAACGGACGTAGGTGATGGATGACTCGGAAATCTTGAGTATCTAATAAGGCTGTGTGCCGCTGTCCTTCGTCCAACTACTTTACACACCATGTCGGCACCGTCTTGCACGAGCAGCACGTAGAAGCCACCCATAGATGGCGACATACATCCAGAACCTCCACTCGCACTTATGAATGCTGAAGCGTAAGATCTAGCGAGTGGTCCATGTGTCTTTCGAAGGTTATGGCAACTACGCAAGCAACTTCACGATCGGTGCCCTTTCATCATCGCACTCCACACATTGACTGTCATCTGTTCGTTATCTCTGTTATCTCTAGCAACATTACATAGGAGTGCTTGTCCAAGGAGGTGTCTCTGCTGTAGACCCGCTCACCAACAAGCTGCCGTGGAGACGTATAGTACTGTTCCCGCTGCGGTTCCGTCCTTATTGAGGCGCTCGAAGCCTATTCCCTGCCGCTCCATGCGTGTTCCTCTTCTCGGGAAGTTGAATCGAGTTCCCCTATGACTATTCCAACGTAGACTAGTAAAACTATAGGCCGAGATGAAGTACATGTGGATAAAAGTAAGGCAAGAAAGAAATGCCGAGCATCGGCCATTGCGCAGAGCCCACAAAGGGCTACTGTGATCTCGTTGGGCAATTGTCTGACCGATCCATCTCCAGATAAGCTATAAGTTGCGCAATGACTAGGCCAAGCCTATCTGTCTTTGCGAATTGAACGTGAGCTTGCAGAGTTGATGCCCATATCGGAGCCCGATAACCAGTAAAAGCTACACACTCAATTGCCACATCGAGACCTTTGATAGACTTCGAACATCTGATGGACTCTTTCACGATTCCCGCGCCCTCCATCACCCGCTGTGGTAATTCAGATATGTCCGTTGGTTCTTTGCTGCTCGTTCGTCACCGCACCCTCTATGGCGGTGGTAGGGTTCTAGAATGAAGAAGAGAGTGGATGTCCGAACCGTTCGGACCTTACTCTCCCATTTTACATCACCGTGACGATACCAACTCAGAAGATTCGAACACTCCTGAACGTTACAGCTCCCAGTGATTTCATCATGAAGCTGTACCAAGAAAGCCAGTCAATGTTATTGTGGAAACAGAGTAGGGATGCAGGTGCCCAAGTGCGTTCTCTGCACCATCAGGAACGCCATAACATCCCGAATCTGAGATCTTAGTTTCACGCCTAGATCCTTGGTGCAATCTTTTGCCACCTGCGGCGGTTCTTTTTGCATTTGACGTCACGATCCTTCAGATTCTGTCTACGCCTTTCCACCGCAAGCATTCCTTGCGCAGTTCCCGCCGCGGCTATGCTTGGAGAAAGCACTGAGAGAGCTCTGACGACCTTTACGAAACTTTTTCCAGCCCATATTGCGAGGTAAAGAGATGGAAGGCCGTAATTGTCGTGTTCCAGCACTTTCACTGCGATAGATGGAATTGATGGCGAAGTATTTGCGTCCGAGGTGCAGCAGTCGGAAATTGTCCAATAAGACCAGAACAGATTCCCAAGCCGAGCTCAAGGAACTGCATGAGTCGTATTGGCTGGAGATTTTATGAAGAGTTCACGAGAGAGACATGATCACGGGTACGAGGAGCCGGTCTTGGACGACTGATATGAATGGAAAACCAACCAATAGCAACGGGTCTTTTTTATTTGGTGTACTGGGCTTTAAGCAGACGTTTGTAGCATCGAAGTGTGCTCCTTGGTCATTACCTAGTGAATACCAGCTCGTCGTATATGACTGCAGCCCAGAACATACGACCCAAAAGCGAAGTAAACTTCAACATACGTCGAGCCTGGTGGACCTTATCTGTTCGAAATCCCGAAAGCGATCAAGGTCATCTGGAAGGCGAGTCATGCATGGGAGTCCAGGACAAGAAGAAGGGGAAGACTTTCATTCAGCGTCACCCAGGCTTTGCGGAGTTTCTGCGATCTGATTGGCTGGGCTGAGCAGCCGCTCGCACCAGGTCAATTCTTTGAGCCATGCGACCATAGAGAAACATGTAGCGACGCGGAGAGAACCTGGCTTCAGGACAGAGTTGGCGCTTCCCTACGAGGAGCAGCGCTGGTATATTATCCAAGTCATGTCCAAGAAGATCCGTTCAGGGCTGTGAAAACTGTAAAACTTCGTGGTCTTGAAGCTTGTGGATTTGTATCATCGAACCAACTCGCAAATCATGCGCATTTAAGGTTTCCAAACTAACTTGCAGATCATAGGCGTTCGGAAGTTGGGCAATTACTTCACAGCAACGACGAACATTTCAATCAGCTTTCAGACAGGGTCAAAGTATCTCATTACTGCTCTCAGAGCCATCTAAACTTTTAGGCCATGTCCAAAGCATGCAGCATCTCCATCGCTAGTGCCGGGTTCCAGAGAAAAAGCACGCCAGACATAGGAAAAGAAAGCACACGCGATATATACACGGGAAAGCAATACGTAAGAAAGTAAAGCAAAGCAGGAAAGCACCAACAAGTAATAGGAAAGCACTAACAAGAACAAGAAAGCACTAACAAGAACAGGAAAGCATTAACAAGAACAAGAAAACACTAACAAGAACAAGAAAGCACGAACAAGAACAGGAAAGCAATAACAGAGGAAAAGCAGCGCAGTTACATACATGCTAGAACCGGCAGTAACAAAAGACAAGAGCTTCAACACCTACGACAACCTAACGAGGGCCATAGCCCTGTGGCCCGTAATAACCCCCATACGCCGGAGGCGCAGGGTATCCACCAGGCGCAAATCCCCCGTATCTACCACCAACCGGAGGAGCACCAGCACCCATCGGCAACGTCGCCGGAGCCACGATAGCAACCCGCTGGCGCAGGTTGTTGACGTCCATGCCGACGAAGTCGATGAACTCGGCAAGGTGCCCGTAGGCGTCGTCATCAGCCAAGCCCTGGATGCGCTCCGCGTACGTGTTGGCGAACTGCGCGTGAGACGGTCGGTACTTCCTCACCGACTCGGCAAGGGCACGGAACCTGTCGAGCTGCGTGCGCATGGTGTCGACCGCGGCGGTGTTGTCGTCCACCTGTTGGTGGAGTTTGGCGGCATCGAGGGCGGGGGCGGAGGGGGAGGGGGAGGCGTCCGCGTCTTCGGCCTTCTTCATGAAGGCCTTGAACTTCGCCATCGTCTCCAGGATGCCTCCGAACGTGGCGAGGTCTTCGTCGTCCAGCTCGGGATCTTTGGGGGCAGCGGAGGCGGGGACGGAGGCGGAACGGTCGGTGCCCACGGAGGCATCCTTCTTCATGAGGGCCTCAACCTTTTCCAGCCGCGAGTCGAGGTCGATGTACGCGGAGCCATATTCCATCACCAGGCCGTGGAGTTTGCGGTTAACGGAGAGCCACGCGGCGGTAGTGTCCGGGTGGGCTGGTTCACGTTTCTTCTGGAGGGCGGTAATATCCCTGCGAAGTTTTCCCTGGCCTGAAGCCATGAAGCTCATGTCCTGGCGTACGAAGGAGATTCGTTGCCCGAGACTTGTGTTATGGTTAACTGCATTTCTGATGGCGTGGTCTTGCCCATCCACTCTCACTAACAACGTGGCTTGTCCGCTCTCCAGGGCTTGAATGCGCCGATGGTTCTCGTGAACAAGCTCGACGGCTGCTAGGCAGAACTGCATGAATGAGCGACATTTGGCGAAAAAGGCGATGATGAAGACGGAGAGAAGGGACACCAGGGATCTCATGCAGCCCACGAGTAAGAGAGTGCCGAAGATAGAGTGCCAGGTGGCAAAGGCGAAAGCAGTGATGGTGGTAGTTGCGGAGTGAGCGAGATCAGCGAGGAGCTTGCGGATGCGGGTATGGAAGGCGCCATTGTTGGCTTGATGTTCAAAGATGTCGAGGTAGTAAAAGGCGACGTCGGTGGTGATCTTCTTCTCCGGCTTGTAGTCGCCAATACCGTGGGGGGTGCAGACCGTAGGATCGGTCTCCACTGCATAGAAAGGGTGGCGTACGACGAGAGGTTCAGTGACAATCGAATCGAGAAGATTCTTAGAGTCTTGAGGATGCAGATAGATGTCCCGATCCAGGATGCACGCTGGTGGATTGAGTCCGCGAGACAACGCTCAGTTGTAACCAGACGGCACGCATCCTAGGGTGAAGAGCATGGCGAGGTAAGAGGATCCCGCTGCCATGGCGACAAAATCGAGGACTACATCGAAGGGAACAGCTCTTATGACGTCCATCGTGGAGTCTGAGTGTTTGGAGCTGAGATGTTCGGAAGGCGTGTGCGCGTAGCGAATTCGCGTCGAGGTTGGGGATAAGGGTGTTGCGAGGGTGGAGAAGAAAAATCTGCAGCGGCGGGCCTATTTTAGAGGCCTTTTGTGGGAGGAGCACGGGCGCAAGAATCGACGGTGAAACGCAGTGAGGCGCACGTGCAGGTTGAAGCTGCGGTGAAAGAAGGCGGATTTAGTGAGATTGGATCACGCTCAAACCCCTTCACTCGCACAAGCGGGAATTGGTTGATCCGTTTCCGCTCCGAGATCTCACGATCCGCTACCGGGTGATGTCGTTTGCAAGCTGGCTGGAGTTGGTATGTAAGATCGGTGTGGTGCAGGCGATCATATTCGTGAGCTTTCGTCAACCCCTTTCCAATCCACATCTATAACGGTAAGCTGTGAAGCATGGGGAGGACTCGGCAGCTGCAATGCTCACTGTACTTGTTAAGATGCGCTAGCTAGATTTACGGGACGTCATATGGCCTCTGATGCCAAGTCGTATAACTGCCATGGCTATCTTCTGGGGAAACAGCCTTTGGTATAGCCAGCCCTACCTTTGGCATCAGCAGGATTGGGTTCCTAGGTTTCAATTGCTGTTATTAGAGGGGGACCACACTTGACCCAGGCTACATGATAAGCTTGTCATGCGATGCTTCTGTTCACTGGTACTCGCCAACTTCGCGAAAAGGGAAGTCTTCGATATCTTCGTTACGCAAGCTCCCCGCCGTTTATTTTTCTTGTCCACTCGCCCTGTTGATCGGCTTCATCCTCACCTTAGCGATGTACAAGTGCCATTGTAGTGGTGGATGAGCTTCGTGACTTTGGAGATTGAGGCAACCTGCAGGATGGGCCTATGGCGCTCGCCATCCTCCCCGTGACTCGCATGACGCTCACGCTCTGATCATTTTCACCATGTCGACACAGGAAATAGATCGAGAACGTGCCAATCTCCGAAATACCTCATGTCCTTCTCGTCCGTGGTCCTGCTCCGATCGATGAGGCTGTTCGTGTCGAGAGTCCGGGATTGGATAATGCGTAACGACATAATATCAGTATTGTCCGCTATGGCGACCTGGATGGTGCTCCTGGAGGGGTCTGTGAGCATGCAGACTGTCCATATAAGCATCTTCTTCGCAATCTAGATATGAAGATCATCATCAAAAATGAATCCCTTACGACGTACACTCTCATTTCCAAGATACGGGATCCAATGAAAAATACGGAGAGGTCAATATTTCCGGTGTTTCTGAAACCCCTGTAAGTCAATGCTAGATCTCACTCTCCTATCCAACCTTGAACAACGTTCCCCAATCTTAATGCACAGTGACGTAGGCTTGGATTATTGTGCTCTCAATCCTCAGAAGCTTAAACGCCTACAACAGCGTCCAACATCTCTTCATAGGCAGTTGTAAGAACTTGTTCAGCGCCCCTGTAAGCGTCTCTCGTGTCTGCAATGAGCGGCGACCAGTCGAAGGGGACGAGAATGGAGACGTGTGTTTCGCTGAGCGAGCGGAAGAAGAGATGGACGACGAGCAGGAGCCCGTCACTCCCCTATCATCCCCGTCCGTCGGTGCTGGTCGGTCTCCATCCCAATAGCCCCCTTTACCACCTCCCCTGCCGCTTCACATCCCTAGTATCCATCCGCCCTTGAGCAGTGAGCTTCCAATGCATGTGCTGATGATACGTAGCTCTCGACAGCAACCACAGTGTGGCTTGTTCGAGCGCGCTCAACTGCTTACGCCCAGTTCCACCCCGGGTAGCAATTGACCTCCCAGAGGGTTATCGTGGCACGGTTTCGAGACCCATATCCGATAGCAGAGAAAGATAGAGAGAGAGCTTGTACAGTTTGACCACTTTAAATGCTAGTGCTGACTCGTTCTTTGCACAAGAAGTCTGAGACCGTCTGTGGATGTGGTCTTGTAGTGCCTGCCACCTCTTTCTCGAGCCCACATATGCAAGAACAAGTTGCAGAAAGTGTTCGGCGGACATGCTCGGCATCTTCACCACCATCTTGATGGTAGTGAGCATACAAAAGACCTACTAACCATGTGCATCACGCACGAGGGAGAGTTGGGGATGATGTCAATGCCGTCAGAGTCGAGCTTTGGTATTCGATCACTTGCCTCTCCCTGGACAAAACGATCATGCAGCCCAACATGCCCCGGACCACCACCAGCGCCCAGAACATCTTCAAGTTCAGGAACAAACTCCTGCCAGATTGTAAGCGCACCGCGAGACACATCAGACTTCTCAACGATGCAAACTAGCACGATGCCCTCAAGCTTCCTGAAGAACATAACAGGCACGATCGCATCTCCCCGACGTACCCTAGGCACATCAAACCCTATCCCAACCCTCGCCTTCGCAGAACGCACGAGCTCGAGGTTATAGACAACCCGATATCGTCATTCGCCCGCGACCCGGCTGTGGTTTTACAACCAGCGTGCCTTTGGCGACGTTTCTAGCGTGCGTTTGGCGACGACTAAGGCTGTTGTCACGTTTGCGTTGGTATCGTGAATGTGCTATATCGTGATGGTGATAGTACTAAGGTTAATAGTCAAGACGATTGCTAGTATAACCTTGGAATGAAGAACTGTCAATCAGCCGATGGAGCCCCGGACCCCCGAACTCACCTTGCGACATGTCTGGAACAGCGTACGTGTTGATAGAGGCAGCAATGTAGACAACGGGCTGAACCGGCAGCGACATTCTATCCCCCTGAAGCCATTGCCGAACGGCGAGATTACCGGTATCAGCTGCCTGGTAGTCTCGCAGCAGGTACCTAGTCAGAGTTCAAGGGCGATATGTATGATTCCGCTAGCAGTGCCGATGAAGCGGGAATTGGCGGCGACTAGGAGTTCAGCATATCATCAAGCTCCACAGTTTTGGAACTTCACCATCATCGCGGAGCCCGCCGAGATGTACGCCCCACAGATTGTTACCATACCAACGCCGCTTGCATGTTGCCGTCCAACATAGCCGCGATGCGATGATGAAGTTGATACCGACTATGCCGGAGCCCTTTCCCTGAGTAAGGCGCAGGATAGCGTGAGAAGCTGGGCGGTTGCTGGCCTGCGAGATGAACAAGGAGGTACGCCGACTGTTGGTCTGTGGAACTGCGACTGCGGTACCTACTTCCCAAGGTCATTACGCGATTCGTGGTGTATTTTGACATTGCTTACCTGTTGTCCGAGTATGTTACGCTCCATTTGACGCGACTGGAGCTGGTATTTTCTATTCTTTGATGTAAAGGTGCTTGAAACGAGAGGAGGGTTTTTTGTTTGCAGTCTCTTATCTATAGCCATCTGCAGGCCATCTCGTCCTCGGATACGGAGAAGGAGATATTTGCGCGTGCTCCTCGTAACACCATCGAGAACGGCGAATATACGAAGTGATAGTGACTCTGATGCATTGCTTCGAACTAGATGGTGCAACGTCGAAAGGCAGACTCTCGGATTGTGATAATGCAAGAAGGTACATTGCTGTTATTTGCATCCTGCACATTTCGCATGACACCAAGACACCGAAGGAGGGAAGGAAGAAGCGTAGGTCGCATAATTCGTAATCCATCTAGACGTTGACTCGGAGTACGTCAGCGTATGCACAAGTGATGTCGATGAACGAGTAAGGTCCTGACTATGAATTACCTAGGATTTGGACCGGATGTCGCTTCCAACGAACTACATGCCTTGGTTCGTCAAGGGTGTCAAAGAAGATCACTACTATTTGAACCTTTTATCGCAACACCTCAACCAACCTCCTCTCCAATCCCCTTTGCACATTCACCTCCCACCAAGTTTGAAAACTCAGACTTTCCCCATTACGTCATATCGATCTTCGCGCTCTCGAGCGTCAATGTATTGCCCAAATCCAGCGATCCGAAGAAGCGGGGCCATCGATCCTTCTTCCGCTTCCATCTGCTGCGTAGCCCTATCTCCGGTCCTCAAGAACTCAGCTACAGCGCAAACCCCCAACGCACTATGCGCGCAGAGGCGACACGCGGTATCAATTGGCGCCATCAATCTTAACGGCAAACACCGGAAACCCAAGGTCCCATTCTTCATACCTCCGTTTCGTGTATTCGGCGGTAATCTACACAGCAAGCTGGACGATATAGTCGCGGGCGACATGCCGGCGCTTAACCTTGATGTTAAGGGAAACGGGAGTTCCATTGGCAGGGCGTCTGTGCAATGTTTGGTACAGCGGAGCGATTTGAGAGTAGTTCAGTACAGATCAAGGCCGACGACGTGATCAATGCGTTTATCGAGGTCACGGTAGAGGGCGGGATCTTTAGAGAAAGGGACGAGCTCAACAGGAGAGATCTGGGTAGGTGTGCTAAAAGCTCGCGTCAGGTCAGTTCACACATCATAATATAACGATCATGGACATATACATCGAAGCCGGCGGTCTTCGCATCATTCAGGAATAGAAGACTTCTTGAAGCTCTCAATTCGCCGCGGAGGATGCAGTATGAGGCCCACCACTCCGGATATCCAGTGAGGCTTGGTTGCTGTGTCGCGTCATTTCTCCGCTTGCTCCAACGCGTCTGACAAGGTGTCGTCAGGGAATCTGCGGTCTTGGTCGGTGAGAGAAACTGGGGCGTCCTTTAGCGAGCCGGATTGTCGATTCTGGTGCTGTTGGCATATGCTGCCTGAGAGACCGCAAGCTAGTCTTACCTCACAACGGCTCC
The DNA here is from genome assembly GCA_010405375.1 of Lophiostoma macrostomum CBS 122681. Classification (NCBI taxonomy): domain Eukaryota; kingdom Fungi; phylum Ascomycota; class Dothideomycetes; order Pleosporales; family Lophiostomataceae; genus Lophiostoma; species Lophiostoma macrostomum. Next base: position 12,832 of record MU004534.1, read on the forward strand.
AAAGCTGCGTCATAGACTCGAGCAGTGATATGCCAGCCTCTTCTGCATTCCTCAAAGGAAGGAAACTCAATGTCTGGGGTCGGGAATGCCAAAATTCGCGCTCGTAGAAGCTGATGTCTTCTTTGGGGGGAACAGGGAACGGAAGATGATGGCGACGCTGAGAATGGGGGTGCGCCCTCGAAGAATGCACTGCGGTCGCTCCTGTCGGCCCTTTCGATGTGTCGTTACCAGGACCTCCTTCGCTGGTACCGTTTCCTTCTTTGGCGATCTGCCTCGGGGCGATCGGCGCATCGGCGAGACTACCATATCGCGTGTGACATCGTTCAGCCGTTGCGAGGTGGTGGGGAGGCTGCTCATGGAGGATATTTCGAGGTTGCTAAGATAGCAGAACGTGTTGTTCTTGTACGTGTACTGATAGATTTGCCAACGCAAGCCGCCGTTGCACGCCATCCACCTGCACAGAGTAACATTCGTTGCGTGAACGTCGACCTATAGAGCCAGGAAACCCGTCCCAAACAATTACTTGGAAATTGTTAGGTGGGAGAAGAGGATGTTCGAGGGCAGAGCAGGGAAGGCTGTATCAGACTGCGCGTTGACGATGAAGCCGTTGTATTGACTCGAGCAGGGCTGCAATGTAACACGTAGAAGAATGCCTCGGTTTGATGCCAACCTGGAATTCTGGCGCCAGCAATTGGCGAGTGGCAATACCTGGTTTCCGCGTGTCCATTGTCCGAGAGGCTTTCGTGAGGTACATGTGCGCCGTGGAAGGGGAGAGATCCGAGTAGGAGTCTGAGTAGTATGATACAGTCGATGAAGCCAGCAGGTAAAGTGGTTTGTGCGAGGTGATTTCGATATCGACAGAATGCGTCGTTCGAGGTATTTGGCTCGTGATGTGACTGCATGCTCCATGAGGGTCGTAAAGTCCTGGATGGTAAGATCCCGTCTTTGTGTAAAAAAGTGATCCCACGTCTTTGTGCTAGAGTCGAAACATAGATAATCCTCGCCGCCGCGGCCGCTGCTGCTCAGACTACTGACTGTGTTCGCGAATTGATACCTAGGCAGGTCTTTCGTTCGCGTTTCCCACGGCTACGCAGCACCCGCTGGCGCTGAGCAGTGTCGCCATGGCCGGCCTCCGAGTCGGGCACCGCGACAGCCCAGTGCGCCTGTCGGAACCTTGTTCGGAAGCGGGCAGGCGGTCAAACACATCTTCATCGTGTGTGCGCTTGAACGAATACCGGGCAGTGGTCATGGAAGACCGCGATTATCCAGTGTCGGTGCGATATTGATGTTGTTTGTTGCAGATGCTCGCAGATCCGCCCGGGCGGAAGCGTTGTTCCTGCTGAGTCAGAAGATGGTCAGCAATCTCCAGAAATCATGCGTCGTTGGACTCCCTGCTCGCCGACTTCATTCCCCTCAACTCCCAGCTACGGCGCGGTTAAAGTTCATCACTCCGCTTCTTGTCAATCTAGATCGGTGTCCCGGTGTTGGACAAGCCCTCTCTCAAGGTCTTGTGTACGCTGTAGACGCCGATATCGTCATCAAATTGCCTTTTCGATATCTCGTCCAAGACGTCCTGATGACGACGCGGAAATCTACAGAGATCACGCACTTCGGAGCTTCGTCGCGATGGAAAATGAGCTCGCATTGTACGATGCAGTGGCATGCTAATGTTGCGCGAAGGTTGAAGGTGGGGACGTCTACCTGTGTGTTTCTAGAACGCCTGCAACCTTTGAAAAGAGCATGGCATAATGCCGACAAGATAATGCGCTATCGTTGCATGAGACAGCTTTAGGATGCTGTCAGTGGACTGGAGGAGCTGGGTCATATCCGTGGGGTTTTCGCCGTCCGCAATCTTGGCGTGGATTCATCAAACTGTCTCGAGGTATTCGACTTTGGCTCCGCTACGCCACCCGACCACTATGACCACGTAGCCAACCTCAAAACAGACCATTTTGTTTTAGCCACCTGTGTTCACTTCATACTCACTCAAGTCGCCCCCTCGCCTAGAATCCCGTTGCGCAGAGTGGACAGAACGGCAACCCCTCGATGAAAGATGGATGGTTCCTGAGGACTATTGTGCGGCCTTGCGGGCTAAGGGGTATGAGCCAGACATTGGCGTCTGCAGATAAAGCACATGGCTTCCATGTTTGGCTCCTTCCACCATGTCCCTGGATAGCTGGGCACAACCTAGCACGTCGTGAAGCCCCGGAAAACGATGTCGGTCATGCGACGAACTGGATCTAAGGGCCCTCCATGACACGAGATACAACTGAGTCGTTGTCGGTATGGCACGTACTTCGCTATATTGGCGAACGGGAGGCGTCGGTTAGTTCGAGCAGATACTGCGGTCAGCGAGCGAGAGAAGAGAAACAATATTGGTATGTCGAACCTGCCTTCAGCACATAGGGTACAGCAACGCGACGCCAGGCGCGCCGATCCGCAAACTATGCCCACCGAGTAGCAGAGTGGAAGAAAACAGGGCTGTCTCAGCCCCATGTCTCCGATGGTGCAATAACTTGCCCGCCGTTGTGGGACACACGCACATCTGCTGCATTGCTTATCGGAGCAGCTGATCTTGTGGATGGGCATGCGTGAGGACCCCACAGCCTTACAGCTTCCTATTCCGGATTGGACAACAAGGACAGCCACGACAGCAATAACAAGAGTTGGCAGCTTGAAAGATGTTGGGTGTGTAGTATGTATGTGGGGAGAAAAAGAGCTGTACGGAAGAAAGGAATGCGTTCGGTGTGTGAAGAGCTAGAGACGTGGAAGGAAAGCTGGAGTATGGAGAGCTCGGCGTCGCTTCACATATTCCCAACCCTCTGAGCATGTCGATATTGAATCTGTATGCCGGTACCTGCATATGGAGGCACGCGTAGATCGAAGCTAGGAACCGAAGCCGCTGCAAGCATACCCGCCTTGTACATCAGCAACACGACCCGGCTTTCAAAGCCTGCCAACGGAAGGAAATAAACATGCCGAGGAACAGTGACGGAATGAAGGAAAGCATTGACATGAGACGTTGAAAGGACGGGTTGTGGAAGCATGGCCCGACCACGACTACGACCTCGACGACCGCGACCTCGCGTCCGTACCACTGTTCTCACCAATATGCCCTCCATACAGGCTCATTCTCTTCATCAACCGTCGCAGCAGAAGTACGCCATTCGCTGCTCGTCGACGTTCCCCTTGACGGTGCTGGACAGTTTCTGCCACAAGAAGGCGACTTCGTCCGTCTGAGACATGGCGCCCCAATCGGCTTGGTAGAATAGGCATAGAAGCCATCACGAACTAGGAATGTCGGTGAAAGGAAATGTAGTGCACGAAAACTGGATATGTGGAAAGCTTGGAGTGCGGAGAGCTAGGCGCCAACTTCGCCTTTAGCACATGCCGCGCAGCAACGCGCTTGAAATCACGACCAGCAACTAACTCGGAGAGGTGCCAGACACATTCAGTCGGCACGCCATGCACACAAAGTCAAATGCAACTCGATCCGCACGCTCTGCCCATGCCAGGCCGACCGCTATCTCGAAGACGCAGCGCAGATGCGCGAACCACAGCGGAGACTCCAAACCAGCAACACAGCTCGACTTGGGGAAATTGTGCGCGAAAGCATAGATGAGAGGGAAGATAGGTGACCGAATGAAGCAAGGCAGTGAAAGAAGACGTTGAGAGGAAAGAGCGGAAGCAGCGCGACAGCGCAGCACAACCTCAACGACACCTGGACCTTACAAAATACCACATCCGGCCTCTTCATCAACATCACCTTAATCATGACTTTCGCGGTACCACCTGAGGATAGCGCCGACGCGTGAGCGACTGGGCCGGAAAAGACATGTGCACCGGGCCACTTGGCTGGGCAAATAACGAGTGGACATCACCGAGCACTGAGTCCTCCCCCGCAGTTCTGGCTCACTCTCCCATCTGCGTCGCCATCTTACCACACTGTCCGTCGCTGACCATCCCCTTGAGTAACGAGAACTCAAACGAAAGCGCACCCTCGTCGACTACGCGACGCCGCACTACCGCTTTGCCAACTGCCTGTTTCCCTAGCCGCCAGCGAGCGCTCACAAAAGACGATCTCTGGCCGTCGCGAGCAGCAAAAAATGGCGTCCAGTACGCGCAGCAAGGGCTCGTGGGGCAGTTGTCCCTCACTTTCAATGGCATGCTCGCTGCTGCCGACGTCGTGGACCTTTGGCCTTCATGGACGGCTCTCTGTCGACTGACTGCCTTGCAGGCCCTCATCGACCGCGCAGCGAATCCTACACGCACCCACCCGCGTTCTCCCGCTGCCACCCAACGACGAGCAGAACATAAGCCGCGAGCTATTCGTTGAGGTTGCGCGACCTCCACTCCCTTGGGATCCGACAGGCTGCTGGCGACTCAGCATTGCTCTCACGGTATGCCGCCTGCGGAAGAGAACTGAGACGCCGTGCATCAATTACCGAGCTACTATCAATATATGCGTATAGTATTGGCAGATGCGGACAGCATCTTCTCTCGCTCACGGTATCTGTAATGTACACCCACTCCAACAACGCTCCTTCTATCGCTCCTTCCCTTCTCGTCCTTTCCTTGGCCTCGGATCCCGTCTATTTGCCTGCAGCTTAACACTCATTGACAACGTTCATCATAATGACCGCATGCAATCCTGTCTTGTTCTCCCCACTATCCAATATCTTGTCCAAGACCTGACTACTGCAATGCTCAATATGCGCATACCCTTCATCATCGTCAGCCCACCACCACACATCATGATTCTCTCGAAGGATCAACTTACCGCCTACGCCATCATACCTAAAATCTCCACCCCTCGCCCGCTCCAGCCGCCTCATCAGGAACACGCAGTGCGCCAGGTGCTCCTGCTGCGTCGAGTACGTCTTCATCCCTACCCTTTGCGACAGCTCTTCGTACGAGGCAATGCGGTCTGATGAGTCTGCCGACCGGAAGAAGGGAAACGCGCCGTACTCTAAACTTGGAAGGGCGAGGAATTGCTGGAATTCGGCCACCGTCGCTGCGTCGTAGCATGCTGGTGGCACCCAGTGGTAACCCAAGGGGTCGAAGATGCAGCCAGCGGCTGAAGCGGATTGGTGGGTTGTACCACAGTCTATTGACTTGGAGGACGAGCTTGCTAGTAAAGGCGTGGATGGCTCTGAAAGGCCGTGTTCGGAGCTAGAGGTTGAGGAGAAGAGGGTGTGGAGGGTGAGGAACAGAATGGAAAAGAGAAGGATGATCTGCAGGGAGTGGCTTGTGACAAGTACCACCCATCTGCGCTGGGGCCGAGAGCGGTGGCGTGGAAGAGAAGACGAGGGCAGGAGCGGATCATTGCACTCTTTGCTTGTGGATTCCACGTCCGATGAGTCTCGCTCCATGGATGTAGTAGGCTGAGAGAGTATACGTGTATAAGGCTGGGATTTTGGGAGCCGGAACGGGAAGACCATCTTCGCTCGCGAAAGGTGAGGTGCTGTTATCCAACGGGAGTCACTTTGCGAATCGCGGGCACAGCTGGATTCCGCCCAGAGTTTCGGCTGACTTGGTGAAGGCTCCGAAGGTACAACGTCAGACGGATGACAGGTGAGCGTTTCTGACATGTCATATGGAATGCTAGTGTCGTGATCCAAAGAGGCATAGTTCTGCGCCCAGGGTCCCTCTTCGGAGACTGGACTTGTCTACTTTCAAGGTTTAGCGTAGGTCCTCGCTTGTCGCTGGAGATCGGGTCTAGGACTCTACAGGGAGGTAACTTGCACTAGGGTCACTGAACGCAGCCTTCCACCATGCAGTAGTCCGGAAAAGCTTCCACCATCCAGCTTCAGTTGTGCCGGCCGCTGTACCAGCCCAAATATCGAGTTGAAATCAGCATGTTCCTCTGTTCTCGCACCTCTTGTTAAGAAGTGTTCGTCGCTCAACATTGTCTTCCGACAAGGCCCTACGAATGACAGGACTGCTCGATCCCGAATGATCTAGTTCACGCTTACGTATATTGACGACACTTTCTCATTCTTGATTCATTTGTCGTCTATTCCACCTGCATCTCAACTGTTTCCTGGACGGGTGAAAGACGCTTTTCAACGCATCGCATACCGCCGCAGGACTCACCAATACCTATTCCCCTCAAGCTCCCGTTAACGTTACTTCTCGTAATCCCTTGCTTCCGCATCCTCATACGACTTCACCAACCTCCTGCTCTGCCAGGCTGCTGCCACCGCTGGAACTACACTTAGCCTCAAACACCACACTATCCCTGTCTCGCTCCCAAGCGCCTTGCACAACGCCAGCACGATGGCACACATGCCAGCTGCTACGAGCTGTGGTGCAGAGATGGCTATGTTGTGTAGGCCCATTATGGCTCCTGCGTCTACTTGTCTGCGTGTTTTGAATGCTTTTTCTTTTTCTTCTCCCTCGTCTTCTCCTTCGACTTCTTCGTCTTCGTCTTCGTCTTCGTCTTCGTCTTCTCCACCTTGACTGTCCACGTCAGTCGCCGTTGGAGAAATCACGGAAGCAGAGGATGAAGCTGTCCTCGCGCAGTCCAACCCGATAAGCGCAAACGGTGCGAACTGCGTGGCGCCGAAGCTCAGCCCGATGTAAAAGTAGACCGGAACTGCGAGACGCCAGGAATGCAGAAGAAAGGTGCACGACAGAGCCAGTGCGTGCGCTATGTGCGAAAGTGTCCAGATCCTGGCGATGGTACGGCTTCGGATGAGGGAGGGACTGAGTAGGGATGATGAGGGAGGTGAGGAAGAGGATAGGGTTAAAGAAGAAGAAGATGCTACCATGACGTGCAACGAGATGCTAGCGAGAAGTGATGCGCAGGCGAAGGAAAGAAAGCCGAGCGTGCCGACGCGGGTTGCGAGGTGATGGACGGCGGCCGTGGCGGCAGTAGTGGCGGATTGTTCGACGTGGCCTGGGACAACTGCTAATTGTCAGGGCTCTTCAATTCCGCAAAGCGACTGGAAGAAGACGAAAACGACGTACATAGCTCGCTGGCATACGTTGACCCGTAATAGAGAAACGGAAACCACGCCATCCACGAAAAGAACTGCACGGTGCAGACGCTACGCGTGCGGCTACTCATATTCGCATACGTCCCTCGCAACCTCCTATAAATCCCCGCAACCCCAACCGACCCTTCCCTCCTCCGCCATGACGATGACGATTTGCACATCCTCTTCTCCTTGACCACCGCACAGCCAATCCCCACCGTCACGCAAAGCGCCAGGCACGCAACCAAGCAAAGACACTGGAACTGCGTCCACGAGCGTAATCTCAGCATCTGCGGCAGCGTGACGAGCCCAGAACTGTAGCCGACAATGTTGCCGCATCCCACCCAGTAGCTCGCCCAGGTATTCGCACGGCTCTGGCGAGTTTGCGGGAACAAATCGACGATTAGCGCGCGCATGCCCATTTGCAGCGGCTGGATGGAGAGGTTCAAGGCCAGGATGGTTGCCAAAGCTAGAAGCGCGACGAGGGTGTCGTGTGCGCTCTCGCTGAGCGCGAAGATTGTCGAAATGGCGGAAGCGAGCGGTGCGATGCTTGCGAGGCACACAACGCTGAGCATCACGCAAACAGCGCCTAGCAGTATGAAAGGACGTCTGCGTCCGTATTTGCCGGCGTGGTTGTCGCTGAGCACGCCGAAGATTGGCTGGCCGAAGATGCCGCAGAGGGGGCCGGCCATCCATGTTAGTGCCGTGAGTGAGGCAGGTAGGCCGAGAGAGAGGAGGTAGGGAGTGCCGTTTGCGAGGACGACGGACCAGATCATTTGGAGCCTCCATATGAATGCTTGTTAGTGGATATAGGGTATGGTAGGTGGTGTGGGAAGGCGTTGGGAATGGAACTTACCCGCCGCAGATACTTGTCACGGCGTATAATGCCATGCTATTTCTTGAGATGATCATGGCTAGATGAGGGCCGGAAGATCATCCGACAGCAATTCGATGAGGGTGATGGAGTTGAGGTCTCTGTCCAACGAACCAGAAAGCGAAAATTGGTGAGAGGGTAGTCGTTGCGGGGTTCAGATATACGCCTGGCGTACTGAGGACTGCGCAGCCTCTCAGGCTGACCATCTTACCGTCTCTGACATTTGACCGTCTCTGTGGCATCTGACCGTTTCTGACATCGAAAAAGCCTCTGCCTTCTTTCCATGGCAATTTCTCCTCAATCGTCACTGCAGATGGTTCTCTCGCAATGTTATTGTTTCATGCCTTTGTCTTTGCCATCTGCGTCCACGCAACTGGACAAAATTGCATCAATTCATTCTTATTGCTTTCCTCGTTGGAAAGCTCAACAAGGCATGCACAACCAGCTCAAGGCCCACTTTCTGGACAGCAAGTGCTCTCACCGCCGACGACGAGCAACCCTCGCGAGTCTAGCATTTGGGATGTAATCTCGCAGACTGCTGCATTCTCTCGAGTTGCCGCACTAATCGACCAACATGCCGACGACGTACGCGACATACTGGCCAGCACACAAAACAACTTAACCGTATTTTTACCGACAGATGATGAACTAGACCTTATTAGCCCTGGTTTCCACAACATGTCGTCTGAGCTACTGCATGAGACACTGCTCTATCACATCATCCCCTGGCCCTTGACGCTGGCAGACTTACTCTGCACCCCCACGCTTCCGACGTACCTGCACCCGCAAGATCTCAACGGACCGCAGCGCATGAAGCTCGACATCTCGGTTGCGGGGATTAAGATAGACGATGACGCAATCGTTCGGCAGGAGCACATGGCCGCGTCAAATGGTATCATCCATGCCATCAGCTCCTTGCTCCACCCACCTGCAGTCGCCGCGCTAGACGCTGTTCTGGACCTTCCCGCGGCAGACTTTAGTATCTTCCAACATGCGCTCCGGCACACCAAGCTTGCCGAGGAGGTACAGGCCGCGGACTTCTCTGGCTCGACCATCTTCGCACCCTCAAACCTGGCGTTTTCCCGCCTGGGGCAAGACCGTATCGGGTATCTCTTCTCGGAGCGAGGTCGCGATGAGCTGAAGGCTATTGGCATGTCGCATATCGTACTGAACGAGACGCTGTACTCGAATGCATACTACGCACGTGACGCGAAGCTGTATTCGGCAGGCCAGGGCGGCGAGTGCGCTCAGCTGAATGTGGACCGACGTCAGACGTCAGATCTGCTACACCTGTGTGCGCGAGGCACGCGCCATTTCGAGTTGGAAACGCTTCGATCATGGTGGATTCTTCGCGTGGACGTGGTACGGTTCACGAGGTGGATTGAGATGGTTGTGGATGATGTTGTGCTTGTGGGCGAGAAGAATCTGGCGGCGAGAGATGGCGTTGTTCATGTAGTACCTCAGTTGCTCTTTGATTGAAACAGATTGTTCAGGTGCTCTGTGTGTATCTTCGTCGGTCTCTAGTTTTCTCTCTAGAATCGTGGGCGTCGTTGTTGATTGTGGACCCCCTGGTGTCCGCTCTGTTGATGATTTTGTTTGGCTATAAAGACGATTGTCCTGCAATTATCAATGCGTTCTCTCTTTCGCCGAGCAAAACTCTAGCCCTCCTCAGTTTCGGTCGTGGATGGGCTCAAGTCGGGTCTGTTGGCGATTTGCACCGCCTTCCCACGTACAAAACATGGTTCTACTATGCATCATCACCATGTGTCCATGTGTGATAACAGGAGCTTTATCTTATTTGCCGAGGCCATCTAGTTTTCAGCGGGGTCTATCAGCTACTTAGTCTCGATTGGGTAGTAGATAGTCCATAATAAGTAGGAGGAATTGGATAGCGAATTCTAGCCCGACATCTATACTAACTGTAGTATATCCACCTCCCCTTCGCCACCAGCCTACCTCTGGACCGGTCATTCTAATCCCTCCAATCACATATTCCCCACAGCTTTCTACATAGTTTCATGTTGGTGCTACGCGGCTCCGTACTCGGGTCTGTACTCGGCTCCGTATGCGGAACCTCCTCGCAGGTCCGAGCCAACCACACACCCAGCAAGGTGCAGGCAGCTCAACCGACCCGGCCTTTTACTTCGGCGACCTTGACTCCCTCTTAGCGTCACTTGGTAGCAAGGAGGCCAGGGTCTGCCGAGGTAAAAAGCCGGGTCGGTTGAGCTGCATCCTGCTTAGTGAGGGATTATGCCATTGTCTAGGCACGGCTTAGCTCATCTATTGCGTGATCGCTTCTACAAGACTATGATTACAGCGTGGGTAGCGGGCATGAGTACTCCGTAGACTAACCCGTATCCCCTGTCCGTGCCCACAACCCGTACCGCGGGGCATTACGGTAACTCCCGCACCCCCCTGTACAGGTTTGTAGCGCATCCATCGCGTAAAGCCAAGGCAAGGCTGTGGTTGCAGTGAGACAGGGACTGGAAATGAGTACACAGTTTCCCGCCCCATATTCACGCTACAAACCCGTACACGGCGGGCTACTAATATCTCGGGGAATTCTAACGGGCCTATACTTAAAGCTGTATCCTGCCAAGCGCTGGGCGAGCGGCTCCAATCAGGGTTGCAAGCCCTGAGTACCATTGGTCTCCTGGTTGTAACTTATGATGGGTTGTTGGGCTCGTATTGCGACAAGCCTATGCCGCAGAACGCGCCTGCCTTTCATGGAGAGGATTCACTACCTAGCTCTCTCTCTTGCAGTATAGCCAAGAATCTGGTTGAGTAGAGCTTGGAAAACAGTAGATATCTTGAGGGACTCGGCTGCGGAAACTTCAACAATCCCTCCACTAGGCGGCATTTTATCGCGTCGACAACATATATTTCGCACGCATCATACTCCATGGATAACGAAGATTGGCGATATGTCAGCGATTCGCAAGATCGAAAGAAGATCCAGAATAGATTGGCCCAGAGGAGACGAAGTGAGACATACCTGATGTGTTGGGGTAAATCAAGCTAATAAACATTGGTTGAAAGGACAACGATTAAAGATGGGTATCAATGATCCGGAGAGTCAGACACATGTACGAGCCGAAGGTTCGACCAATCGGGAAAGGTAAGGAAAGACTGTCTCAATCTACGTTTCTACGAATAAGCATCGAACATTGTATTGACAAGGTTTGACTTACAAGTTCATTCGTTTCCGAGACCCAGTCTCCTACAGCCGTGGCTACTGATAGAGTACGAACTGGCGCCCGAAACCCGACTTCGTGGCACCCAAATACACCTCAAATAGACACCTCGAACCTCACCCAGTTGCAAGCAAAGTGCAACCTGCCTAATGCAGGAAGCTCAGAGCCAAATGCTGGAGCAAGTACGCAATTTTTCACACAGGACACCGTGGAAACAGAGACGTTTCCTGACAGTGCTTTCGAAGCGATGTTAGATCTCCCGTATCCCACGCCAGAAGATGAACAAATTGGTTCTTTCAGAGCCAAAAATTCCAACTGCATGGACATGGATCTGACTCTCACACCAGCAATGGAAACCGCTGTTGCAACTCCGATAGGGACTTTGAATAAACATGTAACGCCGTCCGTAGATGCTATGGATATGGAGAGGCGTCCCGGACCCGAGCAAACCAGCCACGGGGACTGCAACGGCGCCAATCAAGAACGTCTCGGGCTGATTGTTCCGCAATCAAGAAGCACCACGCGACCGCCAACCACTTCCGCTACCCTGGATAATCCGCTGTCTGGCTCCACTCCCTTTTCATTGATATTCAAGGCTATGAAGGCATCAGGCTTCCCCACATTCGACCAGATGGCTACGACCTACTACACCGGAAACTTTGCACGATCATCAGCCACACACGAAATGCAACGTCGCAGTCGCATACGGCACCTCCGCGTCCTTCTCATTGCGATAAAGACCAAGTCCAAATCATGGGGCCCGAGAGAACAGCGAGCATGGACCGAAGAAGTCATCGATGCAGGCGAAGAAATACACGCCACAGAAGTCCGCAGACTTTTGGTCAGGATGCGCGACGACGAGATGGACGATATGATGACGCAGCGCAACAATCTGGACTTGCAGGAAGACTTCTTCCAGGAACACTTGCCGGATCTATGGGCGTTGCTGAACCAGATTGCGGCGACTTCGGGACTGGAGCAGCCGTATGCTTCCAGGGTCGTTTTGAGCGCGCTGCATCTGTTGCTAGGATATGGGCCCGTCAACTAGCATAGCTACATCTACAGAGTAGTCTGAATAAAGTATTGGGAGAATAAACCCTGTGCAGAACTTATGGAACCAATGAAAGCGGTGATCGATTATGACACAAGCTGACAGGTACATGACACCGTCATCCTGGTCAGCTGAGATGACGCGTCATTGGCTACGTCCGATACTGATTACCTTCTCTGGTGCACTCCTCTGTACTTTCGCACTGCTGTATACCCTACGAATCACCATAATGTTCAATTTCAGATCCGCATCTCCGTCCTACACGTTAGTCGATGGCGAAGAAGGATCGCTGGGCCGGACAAGGGGTCGTGCTGTCCTTGGGCGCGCTTGGGAGCTCTTCCTATCGGCCATTCTTTCTTCTGTGATGTTGGGTTTCGCCTTCTATATGGGCCAGCGGAGCAGCCTCTACACGAACCCACACTTTCCAGTTCAATGTAAGCTCTACAACAGTGAGGGAAAACACATCTCCTGACTGAATATTCCACAGTACCAACCATAATCAAGACGCTTGATTATGTGCCGGAATTTGCTGCAGCGCCATCGAATGCATCAAATGCTGCTTGGGAATTGCTCTACCCGAAGGGAGGCACCTTTTTCTCGCATAGGCCCGAAGTCCCACAACGCTCCACCCTTTCCGTGTTCCACCAACTGCATTGCCTTGATGCAATCAGACAAGCGTACTATACAGCCTACAATGCAGCTATGCGAGGCGAAAAGCTTGACGCTGACAGCATTCCGGAGATGGCAGGAGAGGAGCATGTCAAACACTGCGTAGAGCTTATCAGACAAAGCTTGACGTGCATGGCGGATCGGACGATTGAGATGAAGAATCAAGAGGGTGGTGTGACGGGCTTTGGGACGACGCATCAATGTGCGGATTACGAGGAGCTGGTGCGTAGGGTTGAGCAGTGGCATAGGGAGAACGGCGAGGACATGGAGGTGGAAAGTACGCATGCGCATCACCAACATCCGCACTGAGAATCTGGCTATCCGGACCGCGTCTCCTCTATACATATATACAAGACAAAGTTATTTGCAGCCATTCTCGAATTTCATGGCCCCGCTGATTGCAAACTACGTGCACTCTCCAGTACGTAATCGACATGTCGTTCCAAAGTGAACCAGAGCATGAGTGGCCTTTGCTGAGAGGGTCCTCGCTTTCTCAGTGTCTCTCTTACTCTGAATTACATGATCTCTCTCGACAGATGGGGATCTCATACGTCAAAGTGGCGCCTCCGGATCAAGCGACATGTCCATTACTTGTAAGCTGTCAATCGAATAGAGATCACAGTAGCTTTGCAAATTTAGCGAAGTTGCAGTTGCGGTAAAAAAAAATAGCATGCATTTCTTTCTTGACTTGCATAAAACATGCTATTTCATCAAAACCCTGCTCTCTCTTCATCGTGGCCATCTTCCACATTCCATCCTCCACTCTCCATCCCTCAGTACTACCGACAGAAAATCGTGTCCTCAAAGATGACAGTGGTCTCCATCGCCTTCTCAATCGTTTCCAGAGCCCTGGAACTACATGTATCAGCAAGCGCATTCAGTGAGGTAAAGTCAACTAACCGATGGTAAGATCTCAGAGGCTCACGTATCCTGCGCACGTTTACTCCTTGTCGACGGCATCCCAGTACTGCACGGCCGGAGCAGCAGTATCCGCCTCGGCGCGCTTCTTGTCAACTGCATCCCAGTACTGCACCGCTGGAGCAGCTGTATCAGCCTCGGCACGCTTCTTGTCAACTGCATCCCAGTACTGCACCGCTGGAGCAGCAGCTTCAGCCTCGGCACGCTTCTTGTCAACTGCATCCCAGTACTGCACCGCTGGAGCAGCAGCTTCAGCCTCGCTACGCTTCTTGTCGACGGCGTCCCAGTACTGTACAGCCGGAGCGGCAGCTTCAGCCTCGGCACGCTTCTTGTCGACGGCATCCCAGTACTGCACCGCTGGAGCAGCTGTATCAGCTTCGGCACGCTTGTCGACGGCATCCCAGTACTGTACAGCGGGAGCAGCTGGAGCAGCCTCGGCACGCTTCTTATCAACTGCGTCCCAGTACTGGACTGCTGGAGCCGCCGGGGCAGACTCAGCACGCTTGTCGACAGCGTCCCAGTACTGTACGGCTGGGGCAGCAGTATCAGCCTCAGCACGCTTGTCAACTGCGTCCCAGTACTGCACCGCTGGAGCAGCTTCCACGGGGATCGCGGCAGCATAGCTGCTAGTGGCGCCAAAAAAGGCGATAAGAGCGGCGTAGTTCTTCATGATGGAGAAGTGGGTAAGCTGAAGCTTCGGGAGGCTGAGATGAGAAAGATGGAGATAAGCGTGCGGATGTCGAACTGTGGTGGTAAGATAAGATGGGGGCGTGGATTCGTTGGTTTATATGCTCGTTGGAGTTGGAGTTGGAGAAAGAACGATGAACTGCATGAGTGATTTGGAGTCAGCCTGACAGTCGCCATATTCCTGGAAATGATCCCATAGCGGAGATATGACTGTTGTGTGACATTGTGTCACAGGACTCGAAAAATGTTCCGTCATAATGAATGTCAGATGAAGGAATGGTTGTGACGACCCTTCCAGGGATACTACCATCTGACGAGACTGACCAACGACTACCGGGACTTGTCATAGTACGCGGGTCCAGAATCCTAGTCACTCTTTGGAGGAGTAAAGGTGCTAAACGCGGATTTGCGAAGCTTTCGCGAGACAAAAAGGGCCATAGACGGTGGGGAATCGGCTTAGCAATGTCGAGAAAACAACTTTGTACAAGTGTGATTGATCATCCAACATGAGTGGCTGTGTATAGCGGAACATGCAGAGCTACATTGAGTCTATCAAAAAATTCACCAAAGCTCGCGCTGCTTACGGAGGAAAATCCGCTAGAGTCCTCTCACCCCCCTTCTTGTATATATGTCTATGTATTGGTTTTGCAATGCCATGCGCCCATTGCAGCACCTGCTCTGGATCCCGGCATTTGTGAGCCGTGCTAAAGTACGGGCTTGGCGTATCCGTTTTGTTCGTCCAGTGGAAGGTGACGAGACCCGTATCCGATTGGCACATCAGTACCTGCCGGAGCATGTCGATGCAGTGATCGGTATGCTCACGAAGATGATAGCTGTCCGGTTGAGCCCAGTACGGGTCAATGGCTTTGTAGTGCTCGATGTGTGTCCACTTCCGTAGCACGTTGAGACAGTGCAGGTGATGGAACATTTCGAGCGAGGACATGTAGCCGGGACCTCCATTTTCATCGTCCAGCTGAACCATTGTTTCGAGAGAAAAGTCGTTTTGTGATTGGTGTATCTCGGAGGCAGTGCTTCCTAGGATCAGTGGCGTTCCTGGGAACCATTCTACGCCGATCCATTAGCTCTTGGTCTCCAGGCGTAGTCGCGCCTCGAGACTTACCATGGTCTGTGTAACGGTCCCATTCTGCATCCAGCTCCGGACTTGGTGGGCCTCTATATTTGTTTTCGTTATACAATGACCCATTGAAGCGAGTCCAGACAGCACTTAGGTTCTTGAGGGCATCAGCTAGTATCTCGTGGTTAGCTATTTAGAATAATTGAATTCATGGGGGACATACTCCACATTGGCGAGGAGCCTAGACTGGTTAACGAGCCTTGTTGCCATTCACTGCGTGCATCGTTCGAGTATCGGCTGAGAATGAGCGCAGAAGAACCAATACCTGCGCCGAGACCGATCACGAACGTTACAAATAAGACGACGAGGGGCGTGTATCTAGGGAGTTGCAAAGATATCGTGATGCCATCTTCGTTGAGCGTTCCATCAGAGGCTTCTTCTTTCCATTCCCCTAGCTTCTCTTCAGTGGGCAGCGACTTGTAATCGGCGGAGGAGCTCTCCATGATGCATTAAGTTTGACGTTCTCGGAAGACGTGCAGGATTGGATAAAAAGAGAGTCCAGTACTAACGTGTTGGATTTGGTAGGAAGAACAGACATACGCATCGGTCAGTGCGGCTGTGTGGTCACACCATCATTGTGGATGACATGTCAGAGTCAGGCCCGGCACGCTTGGCACCACGCGTAATGCATTTGCGCAAACAATTACCCGTACCACAGAGACCAATTCACTGGGACGAGCTGGAGGATGGGGATCTGTGGAAAGCACGGGTAGCACGAGCGTGTCCGAATGAATCTATGCGCATCTCGGAGTATAGGTTGGTTTCATATTGAAATGTATCGAAGCACTGAACGCCAATTATGTTGAAGCAAAATACGTGTACTCTGCCTCGGGTGGTAACTCGCCATCCACATACCAGCGCAACAGTTTACAGCACGAAAACATTGTTCTCACTTTCTCCTTCCCCCCCTTCTTTCAATAGAAACCACAACGTGTGAACTTCTGGGTCGCCCTCGCAAATCCGCATTTTCCTTCGTCGCAGTCTTTGAGCTCATGCAGCCAATCCTGCATCAAAACCTGCCCACAATGAATTGTATGTTCGAATCCCATAACTTCGCTGTCAAGTGGCAAGTGATTCAATATCGCCTCGTGCAGCTTCGTGAGCATGAATGCACAATGAACCGGATGTTGCTCTTTTGTCGCAAACACATCTGCCCAATCTCCGTTGTAGACTTCCTCGTCTGGAATGCGCGTCTCAGGTGACGGCTTGGACGAAGTATAGTATGTAATGTTCGAGCGGGCGCGGAAGGACTCCAAGAGTTCTCCGTGGAAGCAAGCTGGCTGCTGCCATGAGAAGGACAGGTTGTCGAACATGCAGCCTTTGGCACGCGCTTCGTCGATGGTGGACCCACAGTCTCCAAACTCGTTCTTGCGGTCTGCAACCTGCAAGCTCAAGGGAACGACATAGGTCAGAACTCCAGCTGCAAGCAGTCCCAGGAGCGTCATTGCGACGAGCACTTGTTTGCGTTTCGTTGACCAGAAACTCCCCGGGCTCGTAGATGCCGGCAATTTGGCGTACTTCTCATCCAAGAGTGCAGACGTGCTCCCAGACTCCATGTCTTCTGAATACACTTCTCGACTAGGTAAGCGAGAATAATCGGCTGGGGATGCCATGGGTGAGTGTCTGTGCTGTCAGCGACAATCGGGGACCAAAATCACGTTCTGTCTCGTACCGTGAATCAGAGTTGAAGAACTCCTACCAATCTACCAACAAGTACTGTTAGAGACTGAGTTGGTCGACAAAAGTTTGTTGGGTTATGCGTATAGCTTCGGCGTCAAATTTTTCTAGGTGTCCCACTTGTCTGACGGTCATACAGCGACCTAGGATGATGACCGACATTGCTGACGTATGACATGATTTCGCCTCTAGTGAAACTAACCGCATGCGATAGCTGCAGGATTTGCCTCGCTCCGGCGGTTGGAAGGTATGCGCTGCACTTGGAACGCTTCTTGGAGACACTGCATTTCACCGTTCGCGGGACACGGCACTCTAACGGCGGCCATGGCGAGTATTCACTCTCCGCGCTCAAGTGAGGACCAGAGCCTGAGCAAGGAATCTCTCGACCTTCTGATCTCGGCACCTCGCTCGTGGGATGTCGATGAGTGTCGAAGTCCGCGCACATGCAGGTACCCTCAAAGCTTGCTCTTCGTCACCAACGCCTTCTTGTTCTGCTCTTGGGTGATAACACTCTTCATCGCGATACACTTCTATCGATCATCGACATGCACTGGCGTTCAGTCCGAAATGGCGTGGTCGCCAATTCTCGATGCAGTCCCTGTCCGTTCCACCAAATACAACGAGACGTTCGGTTTCCCATCCACATATCCGTCGAAGTTCCAGGGCCAACCCAACAAGCAAGTCGACGAAGCATGGGAGCGCTTTACTATGCATCCCATGCTCGACGGCCGTTCAGGACGGCTCGGTGTGCCTTTCTCTGACATAACACGGTTGCCCAAGGCTGCCGACGAAGAATGGCTCGCTTCAGCGGTGAAGCTGGACGACGACAAATACATGGCGAACTTGGAGGTCTTTCATACGGTGCACTGCCTCAACAAATTGCGCAAGATGATCTACCCCGAGTACTATACGCCGTATGGAGCAGCGGAGAAGGGCCATTTGGAACACTGCGTGGAGACGATTCGACAGAGCTTGATGTGCAATAGCGGGACTGGATTGGTGACGTTCCATTGGGTGAAAGGCGTGGAGGAGCCTTACTCGGATTACAACACGTACCATCAGTGTAGGGATCCGGACGCCGTTTTGGAGTGGGCTATCCATCATGCTGTACCCAATGCAGGACATGCCATTGGGCGAGATGGAACGTTTGAGATGGATTCGCATCCGGGGTAATCTCTAGATATCAAAGCTTACAAAAAGATTCTGGGAACGAATTCCTGGTTGGGTCTCCATGTCTGTTTCCACTACAGTGTATCCACATAACCTTGTAGTGACCTGTTCGTACCCCTTTCCCGCACCGCCAAGCGTGATCTTACTGCTTATCTCTTGTCCTTCATGTTGAGGAGTCTGCAGACGAAACCAACCAAGCCAGGTGTCCTGGAGGTAATTGATCACGTTCCTGGTGCGCGCACAGCACTCAAATGCTGGGACTACTACGACATCCACCAAATTGCGTGTGGTACGACGCTATCCGTCAATCTCCATCCCCTAAAGCAGCTAGGCCCAAGACAAAGCGTAGCGACGGCTCACCAAGCAGCTGCCACTCACTCGTAAGGGAAGGCGCACTATTGCCGATGTTTGCTGGCGCATATAGACGTTGACTACACTGCCGCCCCGCGCACCGTCTGCCACCCCACACGCCGGCTCCGGTTAATATCTCATAACTCGGCTCCTAGGAGGAACACGATGAAGATGAGGTCAGGAGAAGACCAGTCAGAGAGAAGACATCCTTGACACATCCTGGAAACTACCTACTCGTGCTGCTGAAGCTTCCATGGCCTTTCTTGTGGAAGGGAGCACCCTGTAAGTCAGTTCTTCCTGACACCATTGGGTGCTAATTCAAAAGCGAGCTGTGGAGCGCGCGTTCCGATCTACGAAGTACTTCGACGTCGCTTTGCGCCTGCGGAGAATTTACGACATCCAAACGCTGTAGCCAATCCTCGTTCTCTCTTGGACTGGTGCGTTCGTCGAGCTTCCCACCAAAGATTTGACGACCGAGCATGCAACTGCCCGAGCAGAGGATGGACTAGTCGTCCTCGCCCGCCCAGTCACTCGACATGGAGCGGGCATGCTGCACCATCTCAACGCAGGCCTTCCTGGTTTTCTGATTTGAGATCGGTTCCTCGAGCGGCGGGCGCTACTGTAAAGGCACCTGCCTCATGTTTGGGCCTTCCGGAAACAGCAGCAGGCACTGCTACGATCTTGTTAGCCTTCTGCGTTGTCGCTGTTCCGTCTTCGATGAAAACACATGTGCAGCCACAAACATCTCCAGAACGCTTTTCAAGGATGCTATCGGTCGGTTGGATGCACCTGCATCATGCAAAGAACTTTCATACTCCATCGACGTCCGCTGGACTGCGAATACACTGATTATCGATCTCCGCACGACTCGTTCCCACACACATCCCGAGCCCGTCGGTCGCGAGTCAGTGGACATGCTGCCATGGCTCCAGGCAGTTCGGTATCGCAGCACTCATCATCATGCCTTCGACCGTTGTCGCACCACTGTGACTTCGATGTCGCTCATCACAACTCTTCCTGCCCATATGGTCGAGCCATGCACGCTACATCGCCTCGGTCGTGCCGAGGCATTCGTATATTATTCCCCTTTTGCTTTCTTTCAAGTCTTCCTTCCCGTCGCTTTTGAGCCTCCTTTCGCTTTTGAGCCTTCATTCTGATTTTGAGCCTTCATTTCGCTTGGTATCTTCTTTCTCTTCTACTCAAGTAGTTATTCCATCGTATCTCTCAGGAGAGGACGGTTGCCACTCATCCTCAGCTCCAGCCAGGGTGGGGGAACTCTTGCTACGCGACTCTCGCTGAAGACACCCATCCCGACGCTCACTCGCCCGGTTCCCCAGAGCGTGCGTTCCCAGTCTCCGCAATAAGCTAGCAGAGACAATGTCGCGACTGCTCGTCCGCATCACGAACGCGAATCGACAACGTGAATCCCGTCCTGGAGTTCGTGCCCACGAAGGGTTTCATTGCCCCATTTGGGGCTTTGCGATAAGCTCAACAGACTTAGGCCGCTTTTCCACTCCGGTACGAACTTCGGGGGTGGATGTCGGCGAGGTCACGATCCTGGCTGCAAGTACAAGCGCTACCCCTTCCGCTACCAATCTTCCAAACTTTACTCGACCCGTGCCAACACGTTCTGCGACATGCTGTGAATGTGACTGTCGCACGAAGTAGCGTAGAATGGCGCCACTCTCTCATATTCTCGCAAGCGTCTTCGCAGCACATGCTCTGATCATCACGTCGCTCCTACGCCGTTGGGTTCCCGCTCTTTCCTGTGTACTTAAAGTCGCAGTTCCGCAGTAACAGCTATAATACCATACTGCCGAATTCTATCGCCCATCGACCGCTCCATTGCACCATTTTGTCGCCACGTCGATGGGCAGGTCGTAAGAGAGTCCGGGCTTAAAGACCGACAGCCTGTGGTCTTCA
Source organism: Lophiostoma macrostomum CBS 122681 (assembly GCA_010405375.1). Classification (NCBI taxonomy): domain Eukaryota; kingdom Fungi; phylum Ascomycota; class Dothideomycetes; order Pleosporales; family Lophiostomataceae; genus Lophiostoma; species Lophiostoma macrostomum. Next base: position 33,461 of record MU004534.1, read on the forward strand.
TACTCGACGGAGGATGCGCTCAGAGTTTCACTACTGCTGTATGCGCTGCTAGATTCTTACCTGTCTACAGATACTCCTATCTATGCAGCAACGAAAGCCTTCTTAGGCGACGCACTGAATTCGGCCGTGTTGATATCCGAGCAGCTGCGCATGAATGAGCGCTTCTCAAGCAGTCTCTGTTTCGACTAGGTGGTTCGGATTGCTGGAAACCTAAGCTGGGTTTCTGTCAGCTCCGCAATTACAGTTCCGAGACTCGATGTCTTAGATGGAGGTGTGAACAATTCGCACCTTGTGCCTACTAGTATGTCTTTGCTCAATCTAGTCAGTCAGGCGTGGAGCTGATCGGTGTTTGTGCTTTCACTCACCATTCAGTGCACGTGTGGGCTTGTAGAATGCTATGGTAGAGATACATGGTGTGTATTGCGTAGTTTTCCTGCAACACCCATTGTGAGACAGCGGTTGCATGCTTGATAATACATCTAGTGCACTGAATCGCCCGCAGATGAGTGTCACACTAGACTGATGCTTTTCGCTGATGGTGTTGATGTCACTGTCATGACGACTCCGTCTTCCCTACGCGGATTGAGCCCATGTAATTAAACAGCCGTTGATTGAGGGATGACGCAGAGTTGTAAGACTGTGTCTAAGGTGGAAGAGGCTCACCGAGATGAGATGAGTGGATTGTGAAAGAGGTTAAGGGGGCAGCATGGCTAAAGGCGCATCAGGGCAGGTGAGGGGCTACATGCTGTCCTCGGGTAAACGGGGTGAATACAGGCGAGCGCGGTGGATGAGGGTGCAGAGAAATCCATGAGGGGATACGTGGGAGGGATCGGCAGGCAACTCTATATTAAAGCGGGGTACATGCATGCCCCTCCCAATTGAATGCAACTCCACGGAATCCCTGCTGTGCATGTGATTTTTAGCTGCACCGTTCAGGCTCATCGAGCAGGCTGCTAATCTTAACCTCCTCCTACCATAACGACGGCCATGGCGACGGACAAGGCTTCCGATCGCGATCGATACCTGGTTTGTCTGACTTGAGCCGTCTCCCCAATCGCTAACAACTTCAAGCGTATTTCGAAGCTGGTCTTTAAAGAAATCGGTCTGGAGGGTACACTGTTCAGTGATATCAGTACGCGTAATCGGAACAGTTATAGGGAAAAGTTGCAGAAGGCTTTGGAGAAGGACGGATATCCTATCGACAGCGATTTCTCGGCCAGTGCCACGACTCGATTGAAAGCTTTAGGTATGCCCATATACTCGAGAGTATATACTAGTGGCGAGTGCTTACACACCAGCAGCAAAGGCTTCACGGAGGGGCAAGACTGTAAAGCGAGTGGGTCTTCCGTATGATCCAACTCGTAGCGGTGGAGCTGGAGACGTCAACCCGGGCTCAGAGACCTAGTATTTCGGCACGTACAATCTTTGACTGTTGCTTGTTCGAGGCGCGTCTTCCATCGCTTGCAGCATCCTAACTTTCCAATCGCCCTTCTCTTGCAGTGCCTTTCGGCATTGGTCAACCGCTGGGAAGATGCAGCGCCTGATTGGGTGCTACTGCGCTCGGTGTGGACCTCGGCTTGAAATCACCGACATTCGCTCCATGGGGTTCCTGTCCTGCCCTTTCTTTGCGCTGCTCAACTGGTTTAGAGATCCTCCCTCATCAATCTTGAGAACTCGACTCTCCTCTAGTTGCAGTCACAAGGGCATCTTTAATCTCAGGAGGAACGTAGCCGTCGGTCACATGCATTGGTGCGGGTTCGGTCAATGCAAGTCTGACGACGTTACTAGTGGTGTTGAACCTGGACAGTCTGGAAGTGTTGAACGAGCTCGGGTACCGGGCTGCCATCGGACATACTCGACTGCATCAATGAATGCTTCGAAGAGCGCGTTGAAGATGTTGTATGGAAGTTACTTGCTGCGTAGTACGGGATTCAGCATCCTGCTGTTCCATACGCTCTCGTTCCCGCTGTTCTTGCTAGACACTTTCGCTTCTGGAATTATCGCGCTGGCCGTTACTTTCATTGTTCAGGGCTAAGGTGGGTAAACTTCAGCAGTATCCTTGTATAGCGCAACTGTCGGAACACCTTCCTCGGCAATGCTCGACCAAGTTGGGAGGCTTCGTTTTAGCGTGCTGTGGGAAGAAGCCCTGATCGTGAAGGTGCAGGAGGAGCCTTACCCTCTGCAGGCTGCTGTACATGCTGCTCTGGGCAATCAGCATAAAGCCAGCATTCACTGCGACGGAATCATCAGAGGCTGTGTAAGGTATTGCTCTGGGTCTTCATGCCAGCTTCGTCCGAATTGCGATAGGGTAACTTCCTGACTCGATCCGTGTTGCCGCTGCTGTGACTTTCCGTGACTTCCAGCTGCTATGCATCGTGTGCATCCACCAGATTGACGAGATTGTATATGTCCCAATTGATCGGAAGAAGGTGTCTTGTTCTCGGTTACTGTTGACTGCGAAAGGTACGTTCCGGGGCTCGTGAAGCCATAAGCGAGTGTTGTTGCGACTGCGCTGCGTTCTGCTCTAGTGGAATACCATCTGTACGAGTCGTTATCTATTTTTACCAGTTATTAACCACTTTTGTATCGCAGGGAAGCACTGAGATGATGATAGCACTGGAGTGCATCTCGGAGCACTGGGGGAGGACCACTCAGTTCTCCGCGCTGGGAAAACCAATACAGCGATTTGTGCGCTCTCATTGGCGATGAAGATATAACCCACGAGAGTGTTCCATTTAAGCGCTGTTCGAGAGAACTTATATTTTGAAGTATAGTGGTGTCCGGTGCCGTAGCTACGCATTTGTAGCTTTCAGCGTACAACCAAAGTGGTGGTTGCGAGCGTTGGTTTTGGGGCGACACCGAACGTACCAACCAGGGAGCGCCACCTCATTGGAATCAACTCAGCACCTATAGGGCGCATACCGGGAAGCCGACGTATGAAACAAGACCATCCCTCAAAGCGTGCGGTCATGCCTACCAGGAGCCTCCCTCCCCTTCCCCTTCCCCTTCCCCTTCCTCTTCTTCTCTTCTCGATCTCCCCGCGCTCTCGCTCATACCCATGCTTATGACCCAGATAAATTTGTCGACGCTACAGTATGTGTTTCGCGATAGGGCTTTCGGCATGGCAGCTTCCGCAGCTTTGACAGTGTTGGTGATGTTGGCGGCTTCGACGAACTCGGCAGTGTTGGCAACTTTGTCATCTTCGGTGGGTATAGCGGCATTTGGTGACTTTGGCGATCTATATTGAATTGGTAGGATCGGTGAGTGCAGAATCTTCTAAGACCTACCACCGGCAGTCAAGAGAGAGTCGATAGTGTCGCGTATAGTGCAGTCAGCGTCATGACCGGAGACTGGTGACACTGTTGTCCTCTACAGTGTCTGGGTTCTTAGATCAGAGGTTCGTCGTGCGCTTTGCCGGGACCGGCCGCAGCATAGCCATCACTGTCAGTGCTCTCTTGGGCGGTGCTGCTAGAGCCTTTGGCGGTCCGCTCCGCTCTAGCTCCTCCGCCGGCGCGTTGCGCATCACAGAATGCGGAGAAACCATATTACCCGGCTGCCTGTTCGATGAAGGAGAGCGCAGCGTATCGAAGTTGAATTCGCAGAGGACGAGAATGTGGCAGCGCGGGTCTCTATTGAAGAGTTTTGGTGATTTCGGATCCAGGTCTCGTATCATGGGAGCTCCTCGATTGACAGCTTGCGTGTACCAGCACCCTGAATGGGGCGTGTCAACGAGGACAAAAAGAGGAAGAGAATCTTATCCAATTCGACAGAAATGACGCAGCTGAGCTGGCGGGCTGTGAAGAGCTGGGACGAAGCGGGCGGGGCGCGGGTGCTTCAGAGTTGTAAGCGCACCTCAAGCTAGCCTTGCCGCGGCCGACCAGATCGCAGTTGTTGTTATGACAAGGGCGAAACTGATCCCAATGTCGCATGATCTATTGGAGGAACACAAATCCGTCATGCTATTGCTTTCGTCTGAATCTGCAGGCTCACCTGCTATACTAGGGTGTCTGAACCCATCTTCTAGGCTACCTCCATGATCGGGTAGTAGGGATTTTGGCGCTGCACGGGTGGGTGCGATGTGTTCGAGTTGGGGGGCAGACGTTCAACCCCCGGCGGCAGTATTGGGAGCTGCATTGGTGCACCTGGCGCTGCCTGCCTTCTATAAAAATGCTATGAGCGGTTTGAGATCGGAACCGCGTTCGACGCGCTCTACTTCGAAATCGCTGTACCTACAGGGCAGAAACAGCGACGGACGAGGAGAAGGAAGAGGAGGCGGCGGAGACGGAGAGCGATATTGGCGAATGGGTTTGCAAGGGCGGCCAAGTCCAGGGACTTGGGAGATCAATATCTAGTACGAGACGGTGTGTCAGCGTAGAATGACGGGTCGTTGAAGTGCTGTCCACAGCATGCGCAGAAGCCTCTCGGTGGCTTTCGATGTGTACGACCACGCATGCCTGTCGCTTGTAGACCTCTACGTTGGACGCATCGAGGAGAACAGCGAGTGCGATTATTACTGGGGGCACTGAAACACAATCTAGCAGCAGCAGCGTATTGATAATATTCCGAAATCTTGAAAGGTTATACGCCACTTAAGCTCCTCGTATCTTTGCACGACCTCCTCCCCCTGGCCATCACCTCCCTCCAACTGCACATAGTCTTCAAGAGCAGCAGCCCCACTCTTCCGCTCTTCCACTTCAGCCCAACCTTTCACCATCTCCGCGTCCTCTCTAATCGTAACGACCGTATCCCTAGCCGTAGCTCTCTCCTACCCCAATGTCTTCGCAGCGCTTCCCACCGCACTGCCGTTTACTGCCACTGAAATTCCTCAGCCTTATAGCCTCCCAAGGTCTCCCAAGACGGCACATATGAGCGTGACGGAACCATGGACTTGGCAGAGCGACTACTCCAGCTTGTACAGCTTGATCCTCTGCATCGCCGCATCTGAATGCGCGTGCCTGCTTCCCGCGTCTCAAGCCATCGGCACAACCATTACGTTTTTCGGTCGCTGCGTCCGGGGACGGGAGTAGGAACGCGTCGGTAGAATGTCCGATGTTCGGATTGAAGCACGCAGGGCTTGCCTCGGGAGGCGGCGCAGAGGACGGTCGGCACGGCGCGGAAGCTTCACGAGCAACTGAAGTCGCAGCGCGAGGAACGCACGTGATCTGGAGCAGTACGCATCTGCTGATGTGCTGGGTGTGTCAGCGGGGGAGCGAGAGTGATAGCTAGGCTGGAGCTGGTCGCGAGTTGCTTACTCTCTTGAGGTCAGAGCATATATATGCGCTGGGCCGCACGAGGCGCAGAGGGCGACAGCTATGGCGGGATCCTGCTGTAGTATTCATCGCTTCATGGCTTGGGGAAAGCCATGTAGTCGCGGACGACCGTCAGTTCATCTGATGGGAGGGCAGACCCTGGTGCTAAGTTGATTGTGCATGTTCGTGGTCTGTGTGGGTGTGCGGTAGAGTCCCAAGGCCGCTGATACTTGCAAGAAGCAAGGTTCGACAGGGCTTCATACCTTTGAATTGGATGAATACAAGCCTAGTTTTCTCCGGTGAGATTGCTGTCGAGTTGAAGGTTGATGGTCTTCGTAAATTCTGGGGAAAAAGGGAGACGGGATGAAAGAGGTGCGGGGTAGCGCCGGAGCTAGCCAGCATCTCCGCGAATTCCCCAACCTCCTGATCTGATATCGTCATTGCTCAACCACATTCGTAACCAGCGTCAATCTGTCTTATGAACTCCTATCATACATCCAATCTCTATTCCAAGCAATCATCATTAAAAGGCAGGCTAGGCTGGACCTTGCCCTATTTCTAACAGCGAATTGACCGATTCCACACGCACTCTACAGTCAGAACCACACCAACGTGATATCAAGAACAGACCACAAATCCGCATCAGACCATGTCATCTGCCTCATAACTTCGCCAATGCAGCCAGGCCGCAAACCCCAGCTCTTACAGATCTATTCAGAGAGTACTGCAAGAGCTTTACCCGAGCTCATTCCTGCAGTACTCTTCACTATACAATCTCCCAATCGAATACCCGCACCGCCGCCAACACTGCCATACTCGAACCGCCCACCTCTCATAACCTAAACAGTCTCCCAACCATCGTGCTCAAGGCGGACCCCAACCCCACAATCCCAACCCAGCACACCACCAGCACCAAAATCGCTCGCACAATTGGTCAATGACTCGGTCGAATACGACAGCAATCCACACTCTCCCTTCTCTATTGCCTAAACGGGTAGGTTGGGAATGCACGCCGCATGCGCGTGTACGGCGTAGTGCAGCACTGCGCTGCTGGCTGCTGGCTGGTCGACGCTACCTGGGCGAGAGACGTCGAGGAGGGTATGGCCTTCATTGGGGCGGGGGGGAGTGTCCATTGAGGCGATTGTTGTGGTTATGTTCATATCAGTAAATTGCTGTTCGTTGACACTCGCTTCTAGCTCTGGGAGGAGAGGTGCGTATGCCTCGGCTTGCTTCACCTGCCTGCATCCGCTCACTTGAATATAAATCGACTCGCCCCAGCGTCAGCCTGAAGGAAACTCTGATGTTGTGTCCTTATTCGATGCGCCTCGTGTAGCTGAGCTTGTACCATACCCAATTGTCTCCCCATCCTTCCCAGAGTCAATTCAACGACAGGAAGGGCACGTACCTTCCTAGCTCAGCGTCAATACGCACTGTGTGTAGCCTCAACGCGCTTCTGTTCGATTCCAGCAAATTCCGCTGCCGCTGGTTAGTCCTGCCCTCACAAGGAAGTTTTGCGCTCTACCCTCCCCTTCCCATCTCCTCTGCCTCTTTTGCCCTGACCTAGAATTCAACTCCCGGTACCTTACATCTGAGCGCAAAGACCCGGCGGGTTTCATCGCGTCAGTCGGTGAGTAGGAAAAGCTTGGCCCGAGCCGCGTCACTTTGTAACTTCACAGCACAGTTTCATCAGATTTTGATCGATCCCTCGGGTAAACGTTCACCTCCCCAGATAACTATGTCGTGCCGATGGTCTTTGCGTCAGTTGGCTTGCCGGCGCGACCTCGTGAGTGAGTGGTATCACCTATTGAGGTCATCATTCGTTGTGCTCGGGAGCCCAAATACTTCTGAGTGACGTGGGATCCGGTCTGTGGCTCTGTAGATTGTCCCGAAAGCGAAGCTTGTCCAGAAGTTCGTGGCGATGATTTTGGTCCTCAAACGTCCTGCCTTCCGATAAGTCCGAGGGCACGTCCCCCAGCTGCTGTTATATTTAAGTATTGAGCAGTTTGCGTATCTTGGAAATATCTAGACTTTATCACACTTTTTGAGAATTGTGTGTTGACTAGATACCAGTTACGGTGTATGTAAGAAGGTATCTACTCTGTCTACGTTTGCATAGTGGACATCGTCATCGGCTTTGCAGAAGACAAAAACAAATCATAGTGAACGCGACGATCTTGTCGAACACGATCAAAGCTGCGGCGACCGATGAGGTGTAGTGATGTTCCCGTAGGATTCTGTTGGCGCGGAACGCGTGACGTGGTGGTGGACGGCTTTTCGGACAAGTCTTCGTCATATTCAAAGAAAAGTAGGCAGCCTCTTAGTAAATGCAGTCTTCCCTCTGATCTCGCTCATCAGGCGAAGAAGTTCCAGGATCATCTCGAAAGGGTAAGCGCGTCCGCTAAGCCAAAGTCGGAGGGTGATCTGCTACCAACCTCCTCAACACCAACCTCCTGAAGTATGTGATGTTGTAAAGCTCTCGCGGCTCCTAAGACACTTTTGACCTCGAAACTGTGCGAAGACCATCGAGGCTTTCTTCCCTTCGATTTCGTTGCCAAGACCGTTCTGGTAGACATATCTTGCGATCGCGCGACTTTTTACTACCGGATCTGCCTTGTTCAAAAACTGCACCCACTATTCATGTTACCTGTACTCCTTATTACATATTCCGATCACTGCGTACGAAGCTACTAAACGTTTGTGCCCGGCTCGTCCAAATTGGAAACAATATTAGCAAGAGAGACAGCAATCATCATTTAAAATAGCTACCTACCAAATGATCACTTCCAATAACCTATGCGATACTACGAAGCAGCCATCATTCGTGACTATTGTGGGCACGACGGTCTGACTTCGCAACGTAGTATTGCCGACAAGACAGAACGAGTTTGGGCTTCTGGTCGAGCGATTCATATACCTCAATTGCTGACACACTCAGCAATAGCAATGAGCGCCATCGACTAGGTTCGTCGTGGTATACTCGTTCCCCTACATCGAAACCGGCATCACTGACCAGGGTGTTATCCTTCCGGTATCAAGGTAGAGTCGAAGAAGACATTCACCGCAGTGATCATTGCCACGGTTCGAAAGAGCCTGCTGACATGGATCCAAAGCAAGTGAGAAAAGCTCGCTTGTAGTGCCGGCGGACGATTAGGGACACGGATGGGCGTAGAGGCAGTGAACCTAGAACGTCCCTAGGGAAGATGCGCATGAGACGGATTGGACCTCCTCTCTGGGCTCCAGGCAGCTATCCCCGAATTCCTACAACACGTCTGGCTTAACATCAACACTCTGTCCAGATCCTCCACTCCTAAAGCTCCTCCTCCAGAACACAAACGTTTGAGAAGTCAGCATGACACCCTTACGCAGACGTTGGGGCTCCTCGAACGCAGCGAAGCTTTCGTCCAAGACCTCATCTCCCCCTCAAAACTCCAGATTCTTCTCGACCCCATCATTCAATCAAATCGATCCGCAATCGAGTCCGTGCCCCAGCTTCTGGGGCAGATGCGCCAACTCTGCATCCATGAAAGAGGCTGCACGTGCTACGGATTTAGTGCGGAGAGGTTGTATATGCGATTGACAGCCTGCAGTCAATGCCACCGCTGACAAAGGGCAAGTTTGACGAGGACTTAACATCACCTGGCTGACCTTGAAAGCGTACCACTGCTACGTATATGCTATAGTATCGGCGAAATCTAGCAGGCCTTTCGGAATGGGTCAGTCGGAACGCAGCTGACATGCCAGGCAGCTGAGTTGCGAAATTGTGCGCGACTAACGCACATTGAAGGGCTCCCTTGCAACTTATCTGTCGGTTGTGCTGGTGTTCTCTGATCCAACCATTCAAGAAGGCGTCACGAGGTGAATAAGCACCTGCGTGAGGCTACCCTTCGCATTCGCTCGTTTGCCAACATGGGTAGCTGTTGAATCAGTCCCAAATCCCGAACACTCGCAGCCGCCCAGACTATTTAGCGCGAATGGAAGAAGGATCGAGATGAAGGATCGTTCTGTCATTAAGCTGCCAGTTGAAACCAGTTGAACAGGCCTCCGGATTGGCGTGTTTCTACTTCCAGTGCTAGAACTCGCAAAAGAAAGTTAAAGGGGGTCAGGCAGGATACTCCCTAGGCATGATCGACAAGTAAGCCAATTCCAGGTCGTCCATTCAACTCTAGGTCAAGATGCTTGTCAGAGTTACTGCTGCTGCAAGACGCGATCCCACCCTCTTACCTTTCCCATACTTGGACACATGTTAGCGTCTACTACTGCTTCGATCAATTCTAGCGGCCGTTGAGGAGTGGAAATTCTACTCTTGCTTATCTACAGTACTAAGACATAAGTTTGAGTACATTTCCGTCTCCAAATTGCACAGACTGTACCTAGACTTATGTCTAGGTGCTGTAGGTCTCCATTGCCATGAGGGCTGGCCCTAGTCAACATATTCGCGGTTGTCTTTCTTCGTGAAAGCCTGCAACCCAGGGACAGTCAGAACATAGAATGAGGACCTAACATCAAGTTTCCTGGAATTCTTTAGCAGTTCAGCTACGTTCGCAAGAGAACCCTCTGGATAGATTAGACACTGAAGAAACGGTAGAACATTTGAAAGATCAGAGAGAATCTTTCGACAGGGGATGGAAGCGGATTCATTTTTCATGGTGATTATACCAACCATTCCCCCAGACCAAGACTTATTGAACGTGGGCAGTGTACTACACGAGTTGGTCTTCTACATTCCGCAAGTCATCCACTCGAGCTCGCAATTCAGTCAAGTCTGAGTCCAGCGAACAGGTGCAGCAAGGAAGGTTCCATTGGCTCATCGACTCGAATAGCTTTTGTATTCCGCTGCAACACAGCGCTGGATTCATGCGTGCGTTTTCAACTCCATTTACTCTTCACTTTCAATTCCAACGGCTGCGACCGCTCTTCAGGTTGCGTCGATAAATGCTGCAGTGCAGTCTGCGGTCGAAGTGCCTTGCTTAACTGAACCGAAAGTGGTTTTCTTGAAGGGACTAAAGCTACTTTCCTAAGAAGAACAAAATCCTTTTCCAAAAAGAACTAAAATTCGATGCAGTCGTCAAGATACTACAGACGCTTGGAGAACCTCCCAAAACAACTGTGACTTCTACATGCGCCGCTTTCATTATACCGCATCAATATGTTCGAAAACGCGAAACGCTGCAGCAAACGAGCCCCTCAAGAATGAAGGTGGATCAGCTCAGATCGGACGATGATAGGGAACCACACGGCGTTGCCTTGCGGTGTCGGCCACACACGCATACCCTATGGACACATAACGCGCGAGTATCACCCGCGACAAGGTCGCGCTCGAACTGGCTTGGGCTCGCAGTAACGGCTCTTCTGACTTGACCTCACTCTTTCTCAAAGCTGATTCGATCAATCATGGCTGTACTATTACATTGCCTGCCCCTACCCCTAGAGAGCCTGGGGAGGGAAAGAAAGTGTGTGGGTGGTAACAGTTAGCTTGCTAGTGTATAGATCACATGCCCATTTCAAACACTTTATGCCATAAATCAGAAGGGTACTAAGCATGTTCATTCGAAACTCGAATTACGATGCTTCGAAAGTTTGCTATGCAATAATATTGTTATCTGAAGACTTTTTAGCACCAAACTTGCCAATTATAAGATGTTTATAGAGAAGGGAACGAGGTGGAAACGGTATACTGATTTAGTGACTTGTATACCCAGCCATGGAGCGTGCGTGAATTGTAAATGCAGCTTCTGATAACGTCCAGAGTCATTAGGGAAGCTGCATCGAGTCGGCTGTACCAACACCAAGATAATCATATATAAATCCCAAGCTCTTCGCCTTTCCGAAATGCCCCTACTGCTACTCCACACCAGCTTCAATAGAACAAACAACCAAAGCATCTTCTTGGGCGGTCTCGGTAAAGAAGGACGAAGAGGATATAAGGAACTGCGCTGCCTTTGTATAAAGGTGCCATGGAAGGATAACTATATAGGTGCTAGTGTCGAGTAGGCTAACTAAACTAGGGGCCAATACTAATACGCTAGCTAATATACCCCCTTAGTGTAAGCAAATATATAAACACTAATAAGCTATTCTCTAATATAAATAAAGTATTAAATAATAGTTTCTAATTTAAATTAGTAGCTATACTCTTACTTAGATACTATAGATATTTCTTTAGGTTAGTGCTAGTATACTAACTATACTAGCTCTAGTAAGTTAAATCTATTAATTATTTTATTCTTAAGTATCTACTTAATATTATTAAGGCCTAGTTAATATAAAAAGTTCTTATACTTCTATCTTAAAAGTATCTTTATTAAGCTATTAGCTAGTATCTAAAATATTAGTTTCTATTTAACTATTAGCTAATCTTTTTCTATCTTTTAGTAGAGCTATATCTAATAAATATTAATATACTTAAGTATAGTCTAATATCTAGTCTCTTTCTTATTTATAATACTTACTACTATTAAGTTATTATAGTATAATATATAGAGTATTTTAGAATTAAACCCTAAGTTAGTAAAGGCTTAATTTTACTATTCTATCTTACCCTCTATATAAAATAGAGATATTAGCTCTATCTTTACTATTAACTTAGTAATAGAATATAAGAGTAATACCTTCTAGTTAACTATTATTCTACTAAGCTTAAATAGGTATCTATATAAGCTCTATTAAGTCTCTATATTATTAGTAAATATAGTATTAGATACTCTAAAAAATAGAGATTTAGTACCTACTAATAGATCTTTATCTTTATTCTTTTCTATATAGTAAGCTAGTATATATTTATTACTAGTACTTAATACTAGATTTTAGATTCTAATAAAATATTATAGAATATAGTTTATAGCTTAGAAATATCTCTATCTTAGATTATATAAGTAACAAGCTAATATAGTATAAGTTCTAGTAATATCTAGTTATATATAGGTTATACTAAACCTAATTAATCTAACTTTAGTTCTATACTTATAGGCTTAACTTAGATAATACTTCTTATTACTTAGAGTATAGATATTCTTAAAAAGTAGTACTACTAGCTACTTACCTATCTTTATAGTAATATTAAACTTTAATATAAGCTTATTAATAAATAAGTTTTAGATTAACTAGATTCTATTATAATCTAAAGGATAAATAGCCTATAGATATTAAGATAGAATAGAATAACACTATAGGGCTTATAGAACTATATAAGCCAAGAAGTAATTATATTATATAATTATATAACCTACTATTATACCAAGATAAACTATTAGTAATAGCTAAACTATTAGTAATAGTAAAAGGTAAACTAATAGTATTCTAAATAATATATATATAAACCTAATAAATAGCTCTTATAGTAATTTATCTTTAACCTTGTTACCTTAATATAATTAACTATTACCTTACTATTAGTTATATCTTTTATCTTAATAGATAAACTACTATATACTATCTTATAAGAAACCCTCTTTCTTAACAATATTAGATATCTATAAAAACCAACCTAAAGCCTCTTAGATTCCTCCCTAGAAGTTTAGAAACTTAATAGATTCTTTCTATTAGGTTTCTCTAGATAATATAAATTTCTAGAAACTAGTAAAAGTTATCTAGATATTATAGATTATAGATTTTTAGTAGCTATCTTTTAAACTTTATATAAAACGCTAGGTTTTTTAGATAGGCTAGTACTATAATATTATTAATATAGAAGAATATAATTAGAGTAGTATTAGTAAATAGATATAGAATATCCTTAACTTTATATAAGCTAAACTTTATTAATAACTTCTTTAGCTTATAATACTAAAGTAATAGTATATTCTTTAGACTCTATAGTATATAGAAAAGTAGTAGTAGTTTACTATATTTTTTTTAAAATTCTTCTAGTATATATATATATATAGCTATTAATTTAGTTTTATATTTAGAAAGATATTTAGAATATTATACTAGAAGGTATATAATCTAAATAAAGTAGCTAATACTATTAGAAATCTAAATACTTATACTACTAGTATAGCTATATAAGTATTTTTCTAGATAGTCTATAGATTACCTCTAACTATAATTCTTACCTTAAACTTATATAAGTAGCTATCTTTATTAAACTTATAGATAAATATCTATATTAGTAGTAGTACCTTAGCTTCTTCTTTAGTAAATATTCTAGTAGTAGTATTAGTTATTATCTAAAAGTAGCCCTTACTATTATAGCTATCTATCTTAACTTTTATAGTATCTTTAAACTTTTAACTATATAGATATCTATCTAGATCTTTCTATCTTCTAGATTTAGATAGAAGCTAGTTATAGTAAATATATATCTTTAGTATCTCTAATTATAGCTTTAATATTTCTAAGCTAGATATAGTAATAGTAAATATAGTATAGTATAATTATAATAAGCTTAATCTATTACCTTTTTACTAATAGGTTCTTAATTCTAAAGTTATATTACTCTTATTAAACTATAATAATATTTTTTTTCTCTTTAGTATATTATTATATACTTAATTAGGTACCTTTTTATCTACTACTATAGAAATCTAGCCTTATAGTAACTTAGATATCTTAGTAGAACCTAGGTCTTTACCCTTACCTTTATTAGTAGGTAGATAATTATTAAAGCTAATTATCTTAGGCTTAGATATTATATTAGATATAGCTAGTAGTTCTTAGAATTATAATACTATTAATAATAGTTTTTTTAAGGTTAATAGATCTCTAGATACTTTAGTACCTTCTATTACCTCTATATTAATAACTTTTTTACTATCTACTACTAGTATATCTATTATCTTTTAAAGCTTAAGATCTAATAGATTAGAAATATCTAAAACTTATACTAGCTCTTGAACCTTTATTTCTATTAGAAGCTATCTATTAGACTCTATCTTATAAGATAAAAATATAATATTTCTTATTTATAGAACTAACTAAATTGTTAGTATCTAGATTCTAAAAATATTTATAGAGTTAAATCTAATAAGATAGCTAATTAGAATATATAATTAAAGCTTTTTAGCTTTTAGAATCTTAGAATTATAGATATAGACCTTTAAACTAATTAACTAGAGATAAGCTACTAAGAACTTTATATTAGTTATAGCCTTAATAGATATATACTACCCTATTACTTTTACTAGTAATTAATTAAGTAGGTATATAGTAGTTATTACTAGCTTATTAATAGTTACTATAGATAGATTATCTTTAATCTAAAGCGCTTATACTATTCTAATAATTATTCTACTAGCTATCTTAGTAAAGCTATTCTACTTTTTAGTATACTTAGCTTAGAGCTTAACTACTAGGCTAAGCTTAGTAAAGATAGGCTATAAAAGTAAATATCTATATTTACTATTATATCTAATATACTTTATAATTATATTATACTATTATTAAATCTTTACTAGAAGCTATAAAGCTATATTTCTAAAAGTAAGTATATTTTTATTATATAGATAGAGTACTTTATAAAGTTTTAATAATATACCTTATAAGTAAGCTAGATATATAGGCGAGCTAGATACTCTACTAAGACCCTACTAAAATTTATAGTAACTTACTATTAAATATAATACCTTAATAATAATAAACTATACTAGACTTAAAAGAAGTATATATATAGCTTATACTCTAGGCTCTTAAATAAGATATAAACTTAACTCTATAATACGCTATAGCTATCTATAAAGTCTTCTAAAGTATACTAAATATATAATACGCTAGATTTACCTTTTAATATAATTATATACCTAACTTAATAAAGCTACTAAAGTTAGAAAAGAAGGTAATTATCTAGTATATACTTAATCTAGATAAGTAAGAATTTCTATCTTAGCT
>MU004535.1:0-48397 GCA_010405375.1 Lophiostoma macrostomum CBS 122681
GTTAAGAAAGTGTCGCGTCTTATTAGATAGCGCTAAGCGCAAGCTATATACGAGCTTCTTTTAATATAGGTAGTTTATTATATTGTTAAGATATCGCGTTGTACTATAGGTAATAGTACATTTTAGTGGGGTCTTGGCAGAGTGTCCGACTCGCTTGCCTGTCCGACTCGCTATGCAAGTACGTTATACTACTTATAGTAGTAGAATAGTAACTTTATATAATTAATTTATATAAGATACTACTATTACCTAGGCCTATAAAGTAATCTACTAAATTATTTTATAATAATAGCTATTATATATAGCTCTATAGCCTTAAGTTTGCAGGTGCGCATTAGGGGGGTTTGGCGCATTGCGCGAATCCGCGCATTCCGCGCACGGACACGGTAACGCCGCGCAAAAAGACTTTTGGTTTGAAAGTTGCGCCTGCTGCCTCACCAAAACGCTCGACTAGACCCCCAACAGTGTGTGTAACCATTCAAACAACCACCAAAGATACATCAAAGGCCACCAACCTGCCTCTAGTCATGGACAGCTATAATTTGAGAGTTCGTGCATGACCAGGTCCCAACAGCTTTGCCAACTGCTGCAGCTGCTCAAGTGCCTGATCAAACTGAGGTGTGGCCATTTTCTTCCACACGTCTTCCGATTTCCGAGCAACCTCCGGACTCAGGGCGTAGCAGATTTTCAGCATCACTGCGGCCCATTGCGGGAACTGATTGATGCAATCCTGGGTTGTTGCCAACAGATCGCGTTTATTGTAACTTGAAGGATCAACGCCAGTGTTTTCTTTCTTGAGTTCTTTCTTGTCGCTGATGTTGTTCTTTTTTAGAGGCTTCCAACCCTCACCTTGGAATCCTGTTGCAACCTTCGCAAAGTCTGGGTTCAGCCGCTGTAAATCGCGCTCAAGGAGAGAGAGGAAGACTGCAAGTATGTCGCGTTGTTTGTTCTCGCGGTCCGCTTTCTCTTCCATCTTCGCCCGCTCGACGGGATCAGTGACTTCCTCGCGCTTTCTCGATTGTCTTCGTTTCTTGTGCTGCGGTTCTGATGCTGCTCTATCCGGTACAGGAGTGGATCCTGGTGTTGGATATGGCTGCATGTGTCCACAATGCATGCTGAGCCGTCGATGAGCGACGCGGTGAGCCGAAGACCCGGCTTTGGGACAGCTCGGAGAAGACGCAGTGGATGGAAGGGTGAGAGACGAAGTCGAAGAACGCCTGTCGGAGTCGCCCTGGCCATAGGAATAGTCATATTCCTTGATCGAAGCAGGCGGCTGTAGGGCTTCTTCGTGCTTACTGTTGATGTGAGTAAGTAGCTGGCAGTGCCTGCTGGCAGTTTCGAGAGCCATACATGTCGATATCCATATCTTGGCCCTGACCAGGCAGGACCCAACCATGGAATATTTGTTCTTTGTCAGGGCTTAGGACGGGAGTTGGATCAGCATTGAGAAGCTGTGAGACGTCCATTGAAGGTGCTGGTAGTGATGGAAGATGAAAACAGACGTGGGGCGTGGGAATATATTAGACGGATGCGATGAACAAAAAAGTCAAGCAAGAAGGCCTCCGAGGTGAAGAAGGGCATGCAGAGGAATCCGCAATTTATGCTTCTCCAGCCAGGCCATTGCACCGTGCAGCTGCCATGAGCAAAGCACTAACATCGCGGAACCGGGAGAGAGCAAGGCGAATCGCATTGCAACCCCATGCATACTCGCAGCCCTGTCCGCATCGAGTAGCGCAGCATGGCCCCGTCCACTGCATCATTCTGTATCCTGTCGTTGTGAATCTGATAGCTCAGAGCGAGAGCAATTCGAAGTACAGACGCCCACCCGTGTTACAATGTGGGGAATGACCCGATGTGGAAGCGCCTGCCATCCCTTGCACGTCTGCTGAAACGTCGAACAGCAAAGCCAGGATATTCCTTGCCCTCCCTTCCGACCCTGCAAGTTCTTGAGCCATAGAACACACAAGGTAAAGCAATGCGTGTTCACCGCTAGTACTCTGGCTCCCGACAATGGCGTAGACGTTGGGTTTAGCGGAGATGGACTACATCTGTGGTGACTGTGAATCGGCACTGTCAGAACGAGAACGTGGCCCGTACAGCTTGAGGCTTTTGGGAGGCGTATGTCTTAAGCCAGTACTGCTGGGAATGGGAGTTGAGTGCTGCCTCTCTGTCTCGATTCGCCGGAGAGGTAGGATCGGTGGCTGATCGATCGGACCAAAAGTAAACCTGGTCAATCGACTCTGGACCGGGCTCATGGTCACTGCGTGCTCCGCAATTACGATCCACGGGCGTAGACGTCCAGCAGGTCTCTCCTTTGGGCAGCAGATGGTGCTGGAGCAGTCATGGCCGGCGCCAGACGCGGGAGGAGAGCATGGGCGCTAATTCTGGCATCGTGTAGTACAACGGGAAAAGCTTTCGTCGAATACTCGGAGCTAATGGATGTCATGCCGTCTTCCCCGACCGCTCGCTCGAGGTCGAAGACAAGCGAGCTAGAGTAGCACAGAACGAAGGCAGAAGCAGATACACATCGGACTGCAATACAGACAAATGAACCGAGCAATGCATTTTCGCTATAACATACATGATAGCTGAGCGAGAGCATACCTATTGACACGAAAGTGAAGAGAGCGTAGGCACAACCCATGGATGCATTCCCAAAGACCCGCCGTCGGCCACTCCAAGCAGTCAAGCTTTTGGAAAGCAGGCCATAGTGTGCCACTATTACAAAGTCCGCAAGAACACCCCCTTCCCCACCATTGTAGCCAAGTGATACATACAGGCGATGCATCCGTGTCCGATTATCCCTTGGCAACACAATCCAGTTCTCATTCAGCCCCTCCAGATCATTTGAGGCAAGAGCACGCTAGGTGCTGTATGCTACAAGGGAAACAGATGGTCAGATTATTAGTCTATGGAGATATTCGTGGAAACGCCAGCGTTCGGGACAATCACAAGAAGAGAGCAGCGGCCAAGCCAGCGAACACGGCGCCTCCTTGTACATTCATTGGCGACGCAGCACCAGACTTCTTGGCGCCGTCTCCGGATGTTGGTGTAGAACCCTCACCGCCGGGCTGGTCGACCTTGCCCTTGCAAGTGTAGGGACCTTGGATCTTGCTAGAATCCTTGAGCTTCTTGAAGCTGTTGTCGCAGGTGCTTTGGATATCGCCAGTGGACTGAATGTTGAAGGAACCCTTCACATCGTCAAGGGCGGGCAGAGAGACCCTGCTGGTGATTAGCAATGCGTGGTTGAATCAATGACTGCACATACTTGGTAATGTTCCCGTGGAAGTCGAGGGCACCGCTGACAGTGTCAAGCTTGTTAAATTCGATGTCGTTGAGGTCGGTGTTGTTAGCGACCTCGAGGGCGCCGCCAATCTTGGTCAGCGCTGGGAAAGAGATGTTTTGCAGTGAGTTGTTGTCGACAATGGCAAGCGCACCGCCGATGCTCGTGAGGTTGGTGGCGTTGAAGTTCTCGAACTTGCTTCCAAGAAGCTGAAGAGAGCCGTTGATTGTCTCGATGTTGGGGATGCTGACGCTTGAGCAGTTGCGGAAGGTGAGATTCTGAGCCGACTCCAATTCATTGAGAGTGACTGTGACTGCGATGTTGTTGTTGTCAAGGCTCATGATGTCGGTGATCGTGGTGACGGGCAGGTCGATGGTATCAAGAAGCCCGTTGTTCGCGATCTTGATGGTGTCTGCCTGGGTGACATTGAGGCCAGTGAGGGAGGTGAGCTGGGTGTTCTCGATGTCGATGTTGCCAGCTGTCTGAATGCCAGCAGTGAAGCCCAACTCCCGGAGGTTGGCCAGTCCGGTGAAGCTGAGGCTGTCGACGTTTTTGAGCTTAGGGAAGTTGACCGTATTGAGCACCTGCACGGTTTCTACGACAAAGTTGCCCGTGATGTTCACAAGATCGGCGCCGGAAAGCTGCTGGATCTGGCTGTTGTTCTTCAGAATCAAGTCTCCGTCAATGGTGCCGATGCCGTCGAGGGCGATGTTGTCAGTGGTGCCAGTCGAGATGGCAATGCTGCCCGAGAAGGTCTTGCACGAGGCAAAGGCGGACGCGTCGGCATTGCTCTGCACGGTAGTGGTGGCTTGATTACTGCAGTCGGCGGCTGTGCAAAGGCACGAATTAGCCTGGGTGTGCTTGTACGCCCGTCGCAGCATCGCAGGCCAGACGGGCTTCTGAAACACAAGAAAAACTACGTACCGTATGTGTAGCCGGCAGCTGCCAGCAAGGGCACAGCGAGTCTCAAGGCGGAGGGCATCTCTTCGGTGGTCGAAGCAAGTCGCTAACTGCAGCAATTGGTCAGCGCGTGTTGGTGCGAGCAGGCAGGCGGTGCAACGGACGTGGTGATATTAAGACTGCTCGGGACCTGGGGCGTGATATGTTGGGTCGAGTGGATGAAGATGCTTGCTGAGCGAATGTGGAGAAGAATAGGAACGAGGGAATTAAAAGAAGTACAATGCCGTTCGGGTCGCGGAAGGCGAGGCTGACGGCAAGAAAAGAGCAAGAAGAAGTGCTGTTGGTGTGGAGCGAGAGGAAGGAAGAGGAGAGCGAGGGCGGTTTTGGGATGCGACAAAAGTGCCTGCCCCTATCGCAAGCAACGCGCGCTAGGAGCCGGGATAGGCAAGCCCCATGCTCTGCTAATAAACATGACTGGTCCCTGCGCCGCAAATCCTGCGCGCCGCCAGCGACGACATTCACTGTGGACGCCCGTTCGAGACACGTCTGGCGCGCTGTTTATGGCCGTCGGCTGCCGTTTGCTGGTGCTGCTGTGCTGCTGGCCAGGACTCACAGCAACGGCTTCACCACTCGCATTCCCGCGTGTGGCGTCCGTCTCCAGGACACCGCAGTGCAGTGTCAACGCGTCGTGACAGGCCTGGCGACCGGGAGAGCGTGGACGACTGCTCCACCTCCGATGCCCGCGGCTCTGCAAAATCCTGCTTCGGACGGCCTATGGGCCATGGCGATGCACCATGGCTGCCACTACGCGTCTAGGTGCCGGTTTCACGCCTCCAGTTGAGCCGACCTGCTCGCCACCGCGTCCGTCGAGTGCATTGCAAACAGTCTGCTTGACACCTCAAGCACGCTCGACATGTCCTAGCAGGTGACGCTCGCTCGTCTCGGCTGAATGGCCTCAACGTCTCCACCAAGTCCGATGCCTGGATCCTGGCCGGATGGGGCGCCCGTACATGGCGGACAAGCCTCAGTGGCTGCACGCCGCTACTAGCGCATTCCGCTGCTGTGTGCGCACCACGGCCTCTGCGAACCCGCCTTGTCTTGCCCAGTGTCCTTATCGTTCCCTGGCGTTGCTCATGAGAGATGAAGCAGCGCTGGCGCCCGGCTGCTGCTTCCAAACGTCACCGAGTACGCTTGGTTAGACCGAGCTGGCACCACAGCAACCGGCTTTGAGTCTCAACTCTCACATTTCCGCCACGCAACCATCTTGCGCTATCCTGGCGGACGTCGCAAGCTGCCGCCGTTCGAGAAGCCAGCACCGCAGTGGATTGTCGGCTCGTCTGGCTTGCCAATCAAGCGTTGCCCAGGACGGCTCACCCTTGATGGTTCGATCAACATGCCTGGACGATCGCACCAACGCGGTTACGCGCATGCTTGTCCCGGCTTCCGCCAGGAGCAACAGGAGGGATTATTATTGGCACCTTCCGGACGACATCCCCATTCCATGCGCAATTCAAGATGCCAGTATTGATATCATCCAGGAGAGATGAGGTGCGATAGGGGCCGTTCGAGATAGCCTCTGTTGAGCAGCGCATAGCACCACGCACTGTACCATCTTCGCCTTGCAACTCCAGTCCAATTTAAGCCTTGCCGCATCCCGCCTCGTTTATCCAAATCTCTCGCTTCCTGTTGTGGAAGCCGCGAGATGATGAAAATCTCCGTTCCCTGACTAGGATTCTGTTTGAAACAATCAATCTGCAGCTTGTCCAACACAACGATATCTCATATGGCGACTTTGTCCTATTTCAAAAGTGCCTTTTGGGAAGGTCTACCTACGCTTTGAAGGCAGCACAGAGGGCCTTTCGTAGCATGTGCTAACGCTACCGTGTGTAGCGTATGCGGGCAGCCGCTGTCTTTCATGCCGCTTTCTACTTTCAAGATTCTTGGGTGCTGCCTTTTAGGGTTTGGGGATGTCGCGTACTCACCTGACCTTAGGTGATTCCCGACGTTGGTCCTACCTGAGGACCTAGGCAACCAGTTGCTCCCCAAGCGACGCGCCCACAAGTTCCATGGTTCGAAACAATCATGGATTCTCACGATGAGCCTGACCGAATTGGCGACACTAACGCACGCGGGTTTCGTAACGGTTTGCTGGAGTGCAGCCATCAGGATACCTCTTCGTGGCACTTGGGCGGAACCCAAAGAGCGAACTTCGGCGTCGCTGCAGATCCAGCATGTCATACAGAACGTTTTCTAGAATAGTTCAACTTCACCCCACGGAATATGAGCCTTGCTGAGTGCTCTATCGTCAATCGATTCGTCCGATGCTTTGCTCCGACTGTCACACGATCCTGTGCAGCCAATCGTACAACAAGCACATCCTACATGATGTCTTGCCTGCGCAGGTGGACTCGCACAACACCCTGTCTCATCAGCATGTATCCGTTTCCCTACTTGTGTCAATCCATGGTTCATATCCTAGGATCAACGCGGCAAGTCATCTGCGCCAATCGTTGTGGACACACGACCAGGATCATTCACCGCTGGATGCATGACGGATGCCAGCAGTATCGATCGGTGAGGTGCAACTGTGGGCGGAGAGATCTTACGTATGGGTCCGAAGAACATACTGGGCACGAAGCATCATACGCAGAGTTGCCACCATCACCCGGGAGAAAACGAGAAACGTCTCGTTGTACCACTGAGGCGAAATATTCCTAGCTCTAGCAGGCAGATGGCCTTACCCGGAGACGGCTACATGCAGGCTGCTTCACTTACGCGCTCCCCGGATGCTCACTAGATTTCGAGAAACCTTATTTACCTTGGCGTATGCTTGTCAAGTAACACAACATCGACACCGAACAATAGCTAGATCTTCTTCCGATTAGCTCTTTCGATTGCCCAGTCGAACAAAGGTAATGGCTCTTAGTATCGACGTGTTTATCACCAGGTCTAGCTTACATTGAGCTCATGAGGTCCTGGCACTTTGCACTGAGCTACAGGACCTGCTGAAAAGCTGGCATACATCAAGTGAACGCTTTCCGTTGCTCACATTGCGATGTGCTGGAGCGGTCCTGGTATCACCTCACCTGTCAGAGGGATCTGCAACCCACCATAGCTTTGAGATATTCGCCTGTGCTATACAGACCGCTTGTAGGACGCAATGGGCTGTGATACACATGCAGGTCGAAAGCCTCTTGGATATCTATGGAAGGGATGGCCCAGCGGTTGTTGGGATCTGGATGGACACGTTGGTATGAAATCAAGCTTGTGAGTTGCATCTTGACGTTGTGTGCAGTGTGTATGGGCCTCGAAGGCAATTGTTGAGGTGTGACATTGTGTCCATTTGAAACCTATACACGTGCGATATAGTAGAGCGTGGTTAGTTGCTGCTATAGCTGGCAAGACAGGATCGGAATTTTGGAAGATGCAAAGCATTGCATGCTCTGGGGGTAGCTGTAAATGAGGCGCCTTGCCTATACGAGTTCTCTTATGGGTACTCAATGAACCGTAGAGAAAGCTCCTTTCCTGAGGAAATCAAGTCGTTGCCTGAAATATTCTTCAGCGAACAGTCGGATTGGATGTGCCATGTTGTAGCCGTGACTACATATGTCAAGTACATCCCCCATTTGTCAGCGAGATCATGTGCTCACGTATCATCGCGATCCATTGCCGTTCCCCGCTGACCGCGTCAAGCAACGTCGCTTTCGACCAACTTCATGCTCGCGACTGCCAGACCCAAACTTCCTGGTCTTGTACGACATGTACGTTTGAATTCATTCCGATACGGAGCTTGCTAATTAGGAACAGAATTGCGTTCAATTTTCCACGACTTGTCCTACGTATTTCGAAATGTCTCTTCGTCGGTCATCACGCATTTCGACAAGCAGCCTTCCTCCAAACCCAGAAGCTAACGGCAATACAAATGGAGGATCGAAGTACATATCGAAAACCACCGCATCCACGGCCAAGAAACGTAAGGCTGTATCATCAGCTACCTCTAAAACCGCAGAAGCTCCATCTCCAGCCCCGAACGGGTCTCCGTCAGACTTCGCAGTCCCCGAACTTCCAGTAACACCGATCCCAAAACGTCGAAAAGCCGCAACCGAGTCGCCTCTAAAGCCTCCTCCCTTTACGCCAACCCCGTCTGGCGTGGGTCTTATAACCTCATCGACCGAGCTGGGCCATCCTCTCGAGAACCTGCCTGACCTCAAGCCCCGTCCTGCCGGACCACATGCCACGAACGCGCCCCTTTCTACGCCAGGCGGCTCACGAGTTGTCGCGTACACGTCCTCGCCCATCAAAACACCTTCAGCATCCCAGGATTTGGGCGAGTCGCAGTCCCCGGCCAAGAAACGAAAGGCTGCAGTAATAGTCCCACCCGACGTCGGAGCTTTGCGACCACCCACATCGACAATAGATTCACTACTTCGCGATGCGTGCGAGCATCTATGTAATGTAGACTCCAAGCTAGCGTCGCTGATAGAGAAGCATCATTGTAAGATGTTCAGTCCTGACGGGCTGAGGGAGGTTGTGGATCCGTTCACGGCGTTGGCGAGTGGGATCATGGGACAGCAGGTAAGTTCTGTCTTCCTCTTTTGCACGTTTTCCCATGTACAGATCACACACACGGAGCTACCCAGAGCGCTTATGTCGATATACACAGGTCTCGGGTCAAGCAGCCGCCAGCATACGCAAGAAGTTCACGGCGCTATTCCCAGATACACACCCCTCTTTCCCGTCACCAGCCCAGGTTCTAGAGAAAGACCTACCAACACTTCGCACAGCAGGCCTCTCGCAGCGGAAAGCAGAGTATATCTCCGGCCTGGCGGAGAAGTTTACCTCTGGCGAGCTGAGCGCGAGGATGCTAGTGGAAGCGAGTGACGAAGACCTTATCGAGAAACTCGTTGCCGTCCGAGGTTTGGGGCGTTGGAGCGTCGGTATGAAACCGTGCCTCTTCCACACTGCAAGGCATCGACTGACTGAAGCGAAGAAATGTTCGCTTGCTTCGGCCTGAAACGCATGGACGTTTTCAGTACTGGTGATCTGGGCGTGCAGTAAGTCATTTTGCCTCGCTGTGTGACCTCGTTCACGTCCTCTTTTTTTTGTTGCGCTTTCACTCTGTTTGTTTACGTATAAAAGCCTTTTCTTGCGGACAATTTGCCAAGATCAGTGCGGCCTGTTTAAACTTAGAGACGCTTAGCCCAAGAAGCATCTCAAGCAGGAATTCAGTCGAGTACTAGCGCAGTCGGGGCCTAAAAAATCTCATGGCAAGCGAAGTCGATACTGTCTAAACAAATTGATCTTTTGCTTCTTTTTGGCAATGCCTTTGCCTTTTGCTCGTCTGTCATTTTTTTCCTATCATCATCTATCTAATCCTTGCTACTTTCTTCACCTATCTCTACGACTTCTCTCCTTTCCCCTTCGACTTATCAACTGAGAGTATGATGAGACTAATCAAGCATAGGCGAGGCATGGCAGCATACATTGGCAGAGACACAGCAAAGCTGAAGAACAAGGGCGGGAAGTGGAAGTACATGACTGACAAGGAGATGCTAGATACTGCGGCTCCATTCTCGCCGTATCGGTATGTGCTGTTTCCTTTCGTTCAGCCTGACTCATCCTTTGTCTCTATCCCTATTCCTTGAAACCCCTCTGCACTTCCCGTCCTGAAGTCCACCATGACAAGTTGATAATGCGAGCTAATCTGATCTGTCTGTACCTAGGTCTCTGTTCATGTGGTACATGTGGCGTATCGAGGACGTCGATATCAGCGTCATGCAGAACAACTCGTAGGCTTCCTGCACGCTTGTGTAGCTTTGCGTATTCTTACGGCTGCGTTCAGCATCTTTACGCCTTAATGGCAAGTGCACTGGACGCCTGACAGGCGAGATGGGTCTCGCGGGCTAAGAGGTATATACACTGTAAGCTAGTCATCGAACACCGTCTCGATGGACTGTGTGCCATGGGCTGAAGATTGCAGTGTCTATGCGCTCTATATATCAAGCAAGCGAAACTTATCGTGAACATAGCGGTGAGGACGGCTAAACGTTCGGAGCTGCCTCGAAGCAAGCGCTTGTAGAGATGTGAATGCAAGACTTGGTGACACGGCCCCCGGAGAAAAGTCTCTCGCCTTCTTCAATGGCAATGCTACGTTTCCCGTTTCCCGTTTACCGTTTCCCGTTTCCCAGCCTGTCATCTCATATGTCCCCGGGTCGGGGCATACAGTCTTAACATCATATTTCTACGCCCCCAGACTGAGCTACCAGAGAAGAGCATCGTGGACGTCTAGTCAATCAATCTTCTGCACGACTCTTTGAATTGCTGCGTGTAGTTGGGCCTTCCCTGTGATCTGTCAGCATTGACCGCATTATGTAAGGCTCATCTTCATGCCTGTAATGCCATCACGCAATCTATTGGTCTATTCATGTCCTGCAAGACGTCTGTTGCAGTGCAACGGCGCTAAATCGCTTCAGCTACTTGTCAAGTTCAAGCAGTCCTATCAAGAACACGGTGGCCAGCCTTCTACAGCCACGCTCCACCCTGTGCGTCAGTAATCGATCAGAATTTGCCTATAGCTACTAAAACCACCACACCCATTCGATTTTTGCACTGCAATCTTTAGCCTGGGTCAGGGGCCTTGCCTACTATTGCCTTCTCAGCGTACATGATGAACCCGCTATTCTAAGCGGAGAGGGCCAATGGCATTCGCTTTGCACGAATGCATCATGCAGTCGAGACCTGTGCCGGGTTAGAAATTGCAGTGCAACCAATCACGACTACGTATGTACCCGAAAGTTCTGACCAATCCTTAACTTAGACCGCATGGTAGCTGCAGAAGGCTGAAGATCGGGCTTCCGGGGTTGCAATGTATAGATAGTGATCTTTCACCGGTTATCTGCACTGCTTCACCGGTCACTCGCCAAAACAGTATTTCGATAGGATAGACCAGGATAAGATAGCTAACTTGGCAGCACATATTCTCGAGTACCAAAGCTTGCAGTGCGCTGAGGGGACGGAGTTACGTCGACTACCAAGTGGCACGCAGCTCGAAAGGCTGGAGTCCTCTCTTCCAAGAATATTTCATCAATTACGCAGGCCGTCGTTGAAAGTCTCCTCTCCGCCGTATTCAAAAATCTGCAACACACTCAGATGATACCTAAGATACCTAAGAGGGGAAGGGGATGGAGAGGGAGCGGGGTCTACTGCGGTAGGCTTACATTCACCGGAAACTTCGTATCATCTGGTTTCCTCCGAGATAACTGAAGTAGTCAGTACAACACCCCTGTACAAGGCTGCCCGTCTCGCTTTCGATAGGTCCAGGTGGAGGAAGTGGACTTGGCAAGACGTCTGCCCGCGACTCTAGAGATTGCAGTGCAGTTGCTGCCCGACTTAGTTTACCGTACTGTTTTGGCTGCCCAACCCTTCACCGGTCGCTATCCGAAATAGTATAGCGCGTCTGTAGAAGGTAGAAGGCTGACCACCCATCTCACCCTCTTGGCAAACCCTCTGCCCGCGACTCTAAAGATTGCAGCGCACGAGGCTGGCGCTCCTGGTCGACATCTATACACCTCATAGGCTCATACATACTTGTCACGTCCTCTGCCCGCGGCTAAAGATTGCAGTGCAGGTGGCGATATGATAAACCACAACACCAAAAGTACTAGTACATACATGAGGATCTGCAGGTGCTCATTGGAAGATATCCAACACTGATATGGGTCGATAGCCATATTACGCGTACTTATTGACTTGATCAGCAATCAACCATTCTGCGCGGCAACCCAAGTTTACATAGTTAGGGCAGACACTAACGCGTTGCTCCATACATGCTTTTCATTCATTTCACCGAGTCCACCCAGAGAAGAGACACAGAGGTCTTTCGAGAGTTTGACATATTCAAAGAGTGAAGACGTAAAACCGTCTCCTTCAGGTCCCATCCTGACCACCTACATCATTATACAGAACCGAGCAGCAAGAAACTGGGGGAGAGACGGTAAGGGAACAGGGGCAAATAGCCCATCCATGCCTCTATAGAAACCATGAGACATGACCACACTAGCATATTGCAGAACAATTCTAGTCTTCATTACTCTATCATCACATCAACGCCATAACCAGGCCTCAGTATACAATGCAAGAACGCAAAAGCAAACACAAACGCTATGCCAAACAAAACAATCATGAAGACCAAAACCAATCTATCCCATGCATGACTGATTTCAGCATCCCAAAAATACAGCATCCATATACACAAACCCCAGACCCGCCTGGGCATCACTGATCATCCTCATCCTCATCAGACGGTTCCAAAAACCCATCCAACTCCGGAATGACACTCTCAAACCACCTCGCCATAAACAACGCCCGCCTCTCCCTCTCCTTCTGCATCCTCTCCTCCTCTCTCCTCTTCCGCTCCTTCTCCCTGAAATACGCCTTGCGTCTCTCCTCCTTCATTTCCTGCGTCCTCGCAAACCGTCTAAGCCTCGCTTCCGTGCCCGCGCTCATGCGGGCCTGCGGAGTCCGCGAGCTGCTCTCAGACGCTTCTCTTGCCGAACCTGAACCGCTTACGGCCAGACCGCTTCTCCTGTGAGACACCGTTAGCCTCGGCCTCGGTATTCGTCGCGCCGTCGGCATGCCCATGCCCATCGACGACTCCATCCTGCACACCCCGTCCATTCGCCCCATTCGTCCCCGGCGCAATGCCATTCCCAGCCCCATCAACACCGGTATAAGCCTTCTCATTCCCCCTCTTCCGCCCCGTCTTCACATCACGTCTCGACGCGCCGCAGCAGCACAAACCTGTCTGAACGAGCCAGGCGAAGATGGAGAACGCGCTGGCGACCCACATGAACGCAAACATCTTTTCTCCAATGTCGGCCGAGATATTAAGCTGGGCGACGGAGCCGATGACGTTGCGGAAGATGATGAACATGACCGTGGCGACGATGGTGGCGACGGTGCAGAAGAGCGCGTTGAGGAAGGTGAGGATGGCGATCGGGAGCGAGAGCCAGCGCGTGTAGATGGAGAGGGGCACGATGAAGATGAGCACGAAGGAGAGGCAGGCCGAGGTTAGGAAGAGGCCGAACATGACTTGGGACACGATTTTTATGAGGTCGAGGATGTCGGTTATGTCTGAGGGGAGGTTGACTGGGGAACGGTGTTAGCTTGTGATATACATGGTATATTCTGGCATTGTTAGAGTGCTCTTGTGAAGAGAGCAGGCCCAAGTGTGTTGGGATCAAAGAGAAGACGCCGTTATAGAAGCTAAGTGAGAGAACTTACTAGATGCACCAGCCAACAGCTCATTCCCCAGAATCTCCACCGGATTGAACCAATACAGCGTCTGCGGCTTCGAGCAATACGTGACGCCCTGATTGACATACCCCTCGCAGAAGCCCCACAGCCCGACCTGATAAAAGTCATGCAAGCCCAGCGTCTGCGCGATAGTATTAATCAACGCGAAATTCGGCACCGACGCCGGAATGATGTGGCTCAGGTCCAGCCGTATAAAGTACCAGTCGCGGATGAGGCTGCGGTTGTAGGTGCCCCCGATCTCGACGAGGATCAGGAAGATGACGCTGATGAAGAGGAAGAAGGAGGTTATGAGGCCCCAGATCTTGCGGTTCCGGGTCGCGCGTTTGAGTTGCGGTTTCGAGAGGTCGGGGGGAGGGCCGGTAGGGGAGGCGGTGGAGGAGGAGGCGTGCGATTTGCGCCGGTTGAAGAAGCCCATTGTGAGAGGGGATGGACTGCTCGTGGCAGGAGGTCGATCAGGCGAATAGGCTATGTATCATTGACCAGGGAAATGTATACAAGAAGAAGAAGAAGAAGAAGTAGTAGTAAACAAAGTGATAAGCAGACCGCTACCCCGAGTATCAATAGACGAAGAAGCGAGTGAAGCAAGGTGTCGTTGCGTGGATCCTTTGCAACCAGCGCGCGCGGTGGTCCAGGCTGGGGGAAAGTTTTATGGAGCCCATGTTTGGCTATGACGTACAAATCAAGACCGGCAAGGACTCCCAGCGCAGCGATGCACTCACCTAGCCAAAACGCTAAGCACCGGAAGAGGAAAAAGGAATCATTATTGGATCGAAGGAAGCATCGATAAACCCACCCGACCAGCGCAGCGCAAGCGTGAAAAGACACTGGACGCGTGGAAGAAGGCTTGGGATGACGTTTTGCGAACTCACGCAAAGACCGTTATTATTTTTTACGAGATATCTCTCTCAGGGACAATTCTGGTAAACCAGGCAATCGCAAATGTTTCGTTTTACAATCCCCACGACGCCAAAAAGATCGCTGCCAGATCGACAGTGCAGCGGGTGAGGGCAAAAATCATCCGCCCGCGCCCGGGCAGGGGGTTGAAGTAAGATGCCAAGCTACGCCGGAACACCACGGATTGCCAGGACCACACACTGTATCGCAGAGTCAAGTGCAGTCACATCCGCGTAACACGATCATTTCCACAGGTCTTTCACATCTAGAGTCTAGAGGACACAGATCACAGTTACACGAGCTGATCACCAGCTATTCATTTTCCCTACATACTTTAGCTTCTCTTCCCTCTCTTGCAGATCTACCCTTCGCATCTCTTGTTCCACTCTCACTCTAGGCCTGCTTCCAAACTCTCCACGTCGACTTTCCCTCGCGTTCCGTATGATGCCACCTTTCTCCCCTCCACGCACTCTCAGCTTCAATCACCCCTCCACTTGTTCGCAAATAGAAATTACACAGAAGTTACAACGCCACCTGTATCCCGCCGCTATATGGCCCCTAGAGTGTCTCGACCGTTGGTGACAGATGTACCACCGAAAAGAAAAGGATGACGAAGGATGATTTGTACGGAAAGGGTGTACATGAGGGCCTCACGTTGCTGATGATGAGCCCAAAAGAATAGTGTAGTCGCCGGAGGGTCTATGCCGTTCGAAAGAGATAAGATGGTCGTTGTTCATGTCCGAGGGAAACAGGGGCGTCCATGGATGCGCTTTGAGACATTTGATGATGTTGGTACGATGGTTTATTGATGATTGGTACTTGATGAGGATGCGTGTCGCAGAAGCTCATCCAGTGAGCGCCGGGTTGTC
Source organism: Lophiostoma macrostomum CBS 122681 (assembly GCA_010405375.1). NCBI lineage: Eukaryota > Fungi > Ascomycota > Dothideomycetes > Pleosporales > Lophiostomataceae > Lophiostoma > Lophiostoma macrostomum. The sequence continues at coordinate 15,262 of MU004535.1, forward strand.
GTGAAGCGCGCAGTACTAAACGGACATGGCATGAACAAGAAAAGAAGACTTGTGGAAGAGCTTATGCTTTGGACACCATGTCCATGGTAGGCCTCAAGCTGACGAACATGTCGTCCTTGGTGCTCACCACTTCTTTGGGGATCTTGCTGACACGGTAGGCTCCGTTGCGGACGGCCATCCTAGCGTTAGTAGACATGCCTGACCGATTCGAGCGAATGGACCCTGCGTCGGAGCCATTAGAGCCTGGATCTCTGAAACGTGGTGGAGGAGCAAAGTCCAAGGCTGTGAAGGTGCCAGAGTTACGAAGCAAGTGTCTACTACGGTCAGCATGATTTTCATGACGGGATATTTGTTTCGACTTACGGGCTGGGCATCGCAGGCATGTCTTCGAAGGCGCTGACCAGGGGCGTATGCGGTCTCACAGAGGGACTATACGGTCTCGGCGAGCCCAAGGGGCTGTCCGGTCTCATGCCATTCTGTAGCTCTCGGATTGAGACTGGGGGCGCAAAATCAATCGGGTTGAACACCATAGAATCCTCCTTCAGCTTCGCGGGAGTAGGAAGAGAAGCCAGTGGGGTCGGCGGAGGCAAAGGCCGTCTCGGTGCTGGCAGCCGTCCGCTCATGGAGGACATGCCTCGGGGCGGATGGAAGCCGGAGGAGGCCATTGAACCACCAGACATGTGCGGGCCACGAGGGTTGCTGCCACTCCTGAACCGAGGTGGCGCACGAGGCGGTGGCGTCATTGCACGTCGAGTAACAGGCTGGGCGAATGGCGCCGGTGGCTGAGCAACGACGAATGCACCGCTGTTGGGGTCAAAGACAGCGCCATCGAGATACTCCGAACCGTAATCCTCGACGTAGTCATTGTACATGTGGCCACCAGCAGGCTCTGGTCTCGAATCGTCGAAGTACTCCTTGTAGAAAGAGCGGATGCGGTTGGCTCGCTGCTCTGGGTTGTCATTCGGATCGTCTGGGGGAAGGGGACGCAAGCTCATTGACAACCGGTTGGTGTTCTGGCCAAACTCATCCACACCGAGACCGACAGGTGCCGGGCCCTCATTCGGACGTCGACGTGGCTCCGGGGCGACAATGTTTGGATCGGATAAGACGCGTTCGTGTCGAGGGGGTGACGGGGGCGTGACCTTGAAGCCATCACCGTAGCTCGATGTGCTCAGCATGCTCATGGTGTTGGTCTCGGTCACAACAGCTTGCTGGGAAGCGATACGTGGAAGAGGAGGTGGTGCGTTCGCGGATTGGACGTCGATCGGAGCTGGGGCGTTCGGCTTGAATGCTGCGTATTCGTTCTTGCGTTCGGGCGATCCAGGCGTCTTCAGGTCAGGCAATGGTCCAGCAGGAGGAGGCGACGGGAATTGGCCATCGGGATTGAGAGGACCGGCAGTAGGTTGCTGTGTGGCGGCGGGCTCTGGGAATTTAATCTCGGGCATGGTTCGATCCTGCGGCGACATGGACTCTCCACGGGGAGGGTATGACTGGGACATTCTCTGCGCGTTCCTCAAGAGACCATTGTTCATCCGGTCGGTGGCTCCGCTCGATGAAGTGTACATGGATCCATTGTCACCTCGACGGCCCATTGGGCTGCCGCTGCGAGAGCCATAGTCGTCGCCCTTGATGAAGGTCACTGGTCGATACGGATCATGAGGGTCGTTCAAAGAGCGCGACAGCGAGTGGAAAGATTCGCGAGAGTGGTTCAGGCCGGCGGGTAGCATGTAAGGGCTTCCCACGTCCATCTCCAGGGACATGTTCCTGTTGTGTCGCAGACTCTTCTCCGTGTCGGTTATCGTCATCTCCGGCACCTTCCTGTCCTTCCTGCCCGATGCCGAGGCGTCGCCCATGCCAAAGTCGAGCGACTTGTGCGGGTCGTTGGTGTCCTCTTCTCGCAGTTTCCGTACGTGTCTCCGATGGAGATAGAACAGTAGACAAGCAATCAGGACGACAGGAACTCTGGGACTCGTCAGCGGATAGCATCAAGATGAGAACATCAGAGACATACACTACGCCGACCACAATGGCAACAGTATCGGTCGAAAAGGGTTTGCGGCATGCAGCTCCATCGGGACCGCACGAATCTGTTGCGCGAGGCACGAGCTCGGCAGGGGAGCGCTCCATGACCGTGGTCCGGCTCGGTGTCTCACGAGTCTCCAGAACGGCGGCGCCCTCCCTCAGCGAGCGTGGATGCCGGTGGGAGTGGGCGTGCTGATGTAGATGTGCCATCTTGCGGAACCCCCAAAACCTGCTTCCTCCAAATCCTTTGGTGCGATATTGGCTGCACTGTATCCGAGGCGGAAGCGAGTCGAAGATAGGAGGTGGTGCAATTGAAGTCGGTCTGCAGTGGTAATGGTGGGACTAGATATTAACAGCGTAAAGTCGTCATGCGTTCGTGATAAGCCGCGGGGATTGATTGTACGGTGTAGTGGCTGGTGTTGCGACTGAGGCTAAAGGAGTGACTACAGCGGTGGAAGGGGGCAGAGACGCAATAACAACAAACACTCGAAGCCCAAAAGAATGACTGGGGTAGGATGCGGACTGAGGCCTTGGGACTCGGAGTGAAAGAATTAGTAAAGAGCGGCTCCCACGAGAGGTGAGGTGAAGGGAGAGAAAAAGGCCGGGCACGAGGAGAAGAAGGACGTCCCGGCGCCTGGCAGGTGGTGATGGGAGCTTGCGAGCGGAGTCCGGGAGAGGGCAGGCGCACCGGCTCGATGATTGGCTGGGTCCGCGCGGGCCAGGTCAAGCAGACGGTTTTGTCGCACCAGCAGCGAATGGGCTCCAGGCGCAGGGGCCGCTCAAATTAACGCCACAGCCTGTTTGATGTTGTGCATGCAGGTGACGCCGTTTTGCGTTCCTGGGCGAGTCGCTGCGTGTGTATGCACAGCAGCCTCGTCGTGCTGGACTGGACTATGTTTGCTTGCTCGTCTTCTGCGTTTGCTGTCTTGCAGAGACTCGCACCTCGCAGCGTCGTACCGGGTCCCCTGCGGAAATCACAAAGGCTGCGGGCACCAGATCGCGGTGCTCAGGAGACGCGTTGCACAGAATCTTTGTTTAGGCTGCCCATTATTTCCATGTGGTCGTGTGTGCCTGAGCCAAACATAGGCCTGTGCATGCCTGGCTCTGCAAGCAGTTTAGCCGCAATCAGGCTTCCGCCAATCAGAGGGCTGTGCCTGACGGGACCCTGGCAAGTCCACATGGATGCTTGCCGCTGTGCGAGCGAACGACAGCCAGCTCTGCACAATTTGTTCCCTATCCAGAGGAGAATCGCTCTGCACCGCGTCTCTGGCCCACGCCGCTACCGTCACCGTTCAGAAGGCAGCCTCCAGCTCAGCACTTTTCAATATCGTCTGTCCCACAGTCAGCGTCCGCCCGAATGCAGGTCCCCCTATCCACGCCCCGCCGCCGCACTCCGAGATGGCATCGATCCTTCGCCATCAGGCCTTGGACGTAGCCGAGTCTGAGTCCGCGCCCGCACACGCACCGCAATCAATTTCTCATTTCCCGCACCCACAGCACCACCGCCTCGTCCGCCCCCAGCGTGCACAACCCGCGCATCACCTCCCGCATGTGGCAGCACATCTCCGCCCTGGGCATGCACAATCCCCGTTGCACGCTTCCCGTCCTATCAGACCCCTCCGTTTGCCCAGCCTCATCTCGACTCAGATGCCACCTTGCTCCTTTGCGCCTAGTCCTGCTGTATCCTTATATTGTGCTTTCATAAGATATCGATTGACATCACCGTAAGCCCATCTCCTTTTCCCTGCCTGCCTGCTTGCAAATCGAGAACTCGAGAGGCGCCGAACACGACCCGCCCGCGGGAGTTATCAACGTGCGTTTATTTTCGTCCCAGCAGCCGAGACGGCCCGCCTTGGTGGGACCTCTCATCTCATCTTTTGATGAAGGGGCGAGGCACTTTCGGGACATTTCCTCGTTGCGTCGATCGCAGCCTCGTCATTTGGACATGCCGCTCGCGAGCCGCTGGAAACGGTGACGTTTGAAACGGGTTGACAGGCCGTTGAGTCTGGATTCTCAGAAATGGAGTGGCTTGAGAGCTGCATTGTAGAGATCGGCGAGTCGGTTCACTCGTCGCCCGTCTTGTCAAGATGATGAATGTTGCGATCCAGAGATACTAGCGTACCAGGAACCTGTTCGAGGGATCACGGATGCTGCTTTCAGCCAAGATACGGAGTACGGGGATCAGGCTTATCAAACCAGGGTTTCGGGCTGCCTCATGGTTGTTGACTACCTACAAGACGCACGCGAGCTTCGAAGCCAACGCTTGAATTTGAGCCAGGCCCTCTCACCGTGTGGTCAGCATCTCTACGATCATAGTAAACAGGCTTCAGACCCTGTTCAAAGTCATCATTCTAGACACCAACATACAGGCAGATATGGCGGCAAATTGCGCCAGTACAGGGTGAAGGGATCCCTATCCAAGTCGCCCTTGTCTCGTCGCTACTGACTGGATGCCGAAATACCTGCTACACACTCGGGGCGTAAAATAGGTAAGCAATAGCAGACGCTCTGGACTAAATTCATCTCAATCCCATACATCCATAGATAGTAGCAAGGCCTGCAGAAGCCTCATCTTACTGCTGACCAACAGATCCTACACCATCGCCCTTAGTATGCAGCACTGCCAACATACGATCAAATTGTTGTTGCAAGCTTTTTCTTCACTTTCACGTCTGACTCTTACCCAGGTGTGCTATATACACTCACGGCCCTTTCCCAAAGAGAGTGCTCATTGAGAATCAGGATTCCAAAGCCCAGCTACTATTTCTGACGCATCCATGTTTACCGTTCCGCGAAGATGCTCTCCAGCACCAGCAAATTGTCACCGTCTTCCTTACACTCAAAGGCCTATTCAACTCCCATCCTTCGAATCATCTCTCCTTCCTGGGACTAGCTGGAAACCCAGATACTCTCCCTATCAGCATCACTTCAAACCCAGCCTTCCATGGATCCGTACTCTTCCTTCCGTACAGAGCCCATCCACATGCCCAGATAGTGGGGTAGACGGTAAACCTAGCCATCCCATCTCTCCTGTCCACGTCCCACGTCCCACGCCATCGCTTCCGTATCACCGTCACTACCAACCCAAAGTTCTTACAAGGACGTCTGTTGCAATGCAGTCCTAAGCCCCAGTCCCAACATCCAAGCCCCAATACAGCGCCAGTTCTCAGAATAGCATGCCTGAGCGATTCTACCTAGGTATATCTTTACAGCTTTCCACGTGAGGGGAAGAGAGAGTAAGAATAAGTTAGAGCCTTGTCTGCCCGTCGACTGGCTGAGCTGCTGGATCATGATCATGCATGCTATACCTACTTGCTGCGTGTACCGTGCCGATGGACGTTTAAGTTTTATGTTCAGCACTGCACTGCATTGTCTTGTACGGTACCGTGTCAACTCCGCTTTCATCCTCATAGGGCGATGCAATGCACTGGCGGACTGGACCAGAACAGACTTAGCAGAGCAGAGCAGTGCAGAATGGAGTATGCATGTTAGATTGTAGACTGACATACGTACACCCAAGCCTGCTTTGCCGTATGCGTCTTGACAAGCCACGAGCAATAGATATGATAGATACCCTCGTCACTGCGACGTGCATATCCATGCCATCACTCAGATTCTGCTCTCTTCTAGATTTCCTCCGTGCATCCCATAAGTCGTACGCAGATCGTACGTTACCCTCATCGATTCCCATCGACTCAGTTCCCAACCCAACCCAACCCATGAACAAGTCCCATCCCACGCACACGCGATTCCGCGGTCCAATATACACCCGCCAGCCATGTCCACACCATTCTCCTTATCCATTTCTAATTCATCCAGCTCCTCAAATCTCGGGCCAAGCCGTAACAACAGTCCTCGGACTTGACCCTGCTGCCGAATCCAGCTCCAGCTCCCCCTCCCTCTCCCTCTCCCAATATCCACCCCTCAAACCCACACCCCCACCTGTTCCCGACCCAGGACTCGTAGGCGACATCTTACCCACCCTCTCACTCCTCTTGTTATTGAAAACATATGGCGAGAGCACGGGTACTTCTTTCCCCTTAACGCTCCCCTTCCCCTTCCCCTTCCCTCTCAAGCCCTCTTTATCCTCAGCTTTGACTTTCTCTCTCACAGGGCTAAGAGGACTAAGAGGACTAATTGGACTAATAGGAGCCATAGGACTAATAGGACTGATAGGACTCCGGGGAATAATCCGGGCATGTCTCTGATTCGGAGAGGTGTGAGGAGAAGCACGAGGAGGCGACCTACTCAAAGCAGGGTCGGTCTGCTCGAGCCCCAGATCGCCGAGGTCAATGTCCGGCCACATCGTGGGCGCTGCGCTGGTCGCGTAGACGGGTGTTTTGGGTCGAGGCTTGAGGGGCGGGAAGAGTTCGTATCGGACGGGTTCTTTGCCTTTTCCAGCATATTTACCTGTACCTGTGCCTGTGCCGGAACCTGTACCAGACCCACTACCCTGCGCTGCGGACGGCGAACGTGACATTGCTGGTGCTGGTATTTGCGGTTGTGGCGACGGCATATCTCCCTCCAGGCCACGACAAACCCAATCATCAGACTGATTCGCGCGCACCGGATCCTGATACGCGAACCGCGTCCACGGATGCGGGACCTTCTTCGCGCTCTTAGAACGGCTGACATCCGAGCCGGTCCGCTCAGCCGACGGTGCCTTGAAGAGGATTGTTGGGTACAACTGCTTCAGGTGCTTCAGCTCTTCGTCTGCGTCGGGATGGGACTTCGAGGACGACTTCAGCGCTGGGTCGGTGGGAACACTGAGAGCGACTTTGCCGAGTCGACCGAGGAAGCGCAGGGCTATCGTCGCTTTCTGAAGTTTCCTGGGGGTGCTGTAGCTAGATGAGAGGTGGGAGGATGCTGATCGGGGTTGTGATGGGTCGGGCGCTGGGAAGGCGAGGGAGCGGCGAAGGTGGATGGCTTCGCGGATTGCGGTTTCGTTGTCTACGAACTGGATCTCGCTGTCAGCAACGAGATATTCTGCAGATTCGCTTTTACAATTGGAGATAGGGATAAGGAAGTGCAAACACTTACATCGTAGCCAGTAGCATCCCTCGCCAGCATCACCTTCTTCTTCAAATCATCATCTAACCCCCTAAGCCTCATCTGCTTCTCCGCATAGTGCATATCCTTGTCCTTCAGGATTTCCCTCCGCATTGGCCGATCATGCTCAATGTAGTCGATCATTGTTCTGTCAAAGCGAGCTTTGATACCTACACGTACATCCTCCGCTTCAGTCGCCGTGCTCCTTCCTGCAGTGACCCCAGACTCCCTGATTGCGGTGAGCTCATTCGGTTGAGCACGGGTAGCATGAGGGGAATGCTCTCTTTCGAGGATCTGCGTCAAAGCGAGATCGTCGGTTACTACGCTGGACCTGAAGTTGAAGGAAGATGGGTATATAGTGGTGGCGACTTCGGGATCCTGCCACTGTGATGGGCCACCGGCTCGAGCGTCAAGATACTCTGCTGCCCGGTTGTGGCTCTGGAATTGCAGTTCTCGACCGTAGTCCTCGAGTTCTTCATATGGACGTGGAGCCTGATCTCGTAGCGTCTTGTTCGGTCCAATTAGGTCGGCAGTATCGGGTCTTCCTGACGGCTTAAGGGCATGAGACGGACTCAGTTGCTGCAGATGTGCAAGGCGAGATCTCTGTGGTGGCCTACGAAGGGATGGGTTTGCTGAAAGCTGTGGTGGGCTGGCAGGATGCGGACGCTCGGTTGCATATCGAGGGCTGTGAGGTTGGTATCCGACAGCATCATTCTTCTTGATGTCCTCTCTGTATTCTTGCTGCCCGATGCCCTCGACATAAGCGTGCCCGTAAAGAGGGCTGTCTGCGTCCTTGGTCAAAGTCTCCGCGCGCCGTGCATTTTCCCCAGTAGTAGCAACTTCTTCGCCGCGATGATAGATAGCGAGGCACTTCCTGTCACCACTAACCGTATTCTTTCGCGAGAGATCCAACGAGGGTTGCTGGGAGAGGTGATCATCAGTCATGGCTTTCAACCGCTGCCTGTCGTCTTCACTTAGGCTGTGTATCGAGACTTTGACATCTGAGGTACTACGAAGTGCGTTATGGTAGTCATCATAACTCATTTCACTCGAGCTATTCTGGTCGGCACCATATGATGGGTTATAAGAGAAGTGCGAGCTGGGCTCCCAGTACGTGGTTGACGGACTTTCGCCTCCGAGGCTTCTTTCATGACGTACGGTGGAAGCAGACGCAGTAGACCCCGCGATCTCCGTTGGGGGCCTCAATGGCGATTTAGATGGGAGTGGCGGGCGCCTTGCGTTCTCGCGTCTGTCTTCCTCGGTCATGGCGGAAGGCTCGTAGGAATCGAAGTCATCTGACGAATATACAGTGTCGATGCTAGAGACACCAGACTCAGCATAAGAACGGTGTCGGAGTGAGTCCGGTGATGTAGCCATATTGTTGTCTGAGGCGTTGATTGCGACAGGAGGCGTTCCGTAACCTCCTCTTAGCCCAAGTTGAAGGGCCCGCGCTATCGTTGCTACTCCTGGTGACGGTGCCGGTGGTAGGCCACGCCCTTCAGAGTCGGGAGACGGCGATTCTGAAGAATCAGAGGATTGCATGTCTGATCTTATTTTGGGAGGCTGTAATGTGAAGTATGAGTCCTGACTCTCGTTTCCTATACGGGACACTTGGTCGTCCGCGATTGCCAGCCGCTCTGCGTCTTTGGTGGCCTGTTCGGCAGAGGAATTGGCGAAATCCCATAGACCCGAGACCCGCTTCTTCACTCTCTGCTCGATGAGAGGATCAATAACTGGGGTGATGCTCGGTCCAGGAGCTATTGAAGCCGTCTCATTCAAGATGGCATGAATCTCATCGAGAAGTGGCTGAGCGAAAGGATCGGGCTCCTTCGAGAGGCTTCGATGTCTTGGTATCTTCAGCTCAACCACAGACGATGGAAGAGGAGGGACTGGCGGTGGAGGGTTGGAAGGCGGAGGTCCAGACACAGGAGAGTGAGCAGAGGAAGAAGAGGGAGTCGAGAACAAAGGAGAAGGAATAGGTGAAGGGAGGAGAAACTGGGAGTATCTGAACGGATCGCTGTCCAAGCTCGAAGTTCCGGAGAGAGGCCGCATGACTACTGTTATAGCGATCGAGGGTTTGCCAAGCCTGGTCCTGATCCCTAGATTCAATACGGAAATGAGGAAGCAGAAACTGAATACCAGGCACAGTGCGCTGATATGCGCTTGAATATGCGGTGGCGATCGGTGATAGATGAACGGTGTGCAGTCATGCGATACCTGCGTGTGTGAAGTATAAGAGTGCCCACGAGCCCACCTCTCCTCGCATTCCATCTAGTACTTTTCTTGAAACCATATCTCACTTTTCTGCATTGAATTGAATTGGAGTGACGGATCGATCGTCCACCGTCCATGGGTGTCCACGAGTACCCTAAACCATCTTTGCTGCCCTACTATCAACTTCACCGACAATTCTGTTAGTAGGTCATTGGCTGTCAATCAATGAGCGCCGTTTGCAACCGGGTGGGGAACACGGAACCTCAGCCTCGGATACCTGAATACACCAGAGCGAAAGTTCTTGTGAAAGGTGGGGGCGGGGCTCTGTGTGATAGAAAAGCGTTTGTCTTGTGCGGTGAGCGGTCAAGTGGGTGTTCGGGAAGGCACGATCCAGGGCTCAGACGCTGGGACTCGCAGACAATGAAGACTACCTACGCCCCAAGAAAGTCGACAGCAAATGAATGATCGATTTCAATATGTTGAACAAGTCGGTGGGCTTCTGTTGGAGAAAGTGGACAGTGTCACCAACTGTGGAAGCCCAATGCTGCTAGCCATACATCAGCAACGAGCCACTTCCTCGCTTGGTGCCTTACCTATGAGCCTCGCCAATCGCTAGGGTATTGAGAAACATGGTCATAGCAGGTATGAGCAGTTCCGCTGTATTCCTCGTATTTTACTTAGGAGAAGACATTCGCTCCGGATACACCCGTGTCGCCTGTGCTTGCCAACACAGCCGCGAGCCAGAAATCCTGGCTGGCTGGACCCACCAAGATAATGCTGATATGTACAAAAAGCCCAAAAGTACCAACAAGAGTGAGACTATGATGCTAAGCCCACTGAGGGATATCGTGCTCCAAAGAGATAGAATTATGACGTCGACTCCGCCCCAGAGACGGCGAATACTAGTCGCAGAAATAACGTTAGATGACGAGGGAAACCTGGGAAAACCTGTTAAGGACTACCCTGCCGCTCAATCTCCTCTCCTTCGTGCTTCAGCCTCTGCTGCCATGAGCGGAGCGATTCATACGTTAGCATCGTAGTAACCGCCGCAGGCACTGCTCGGACCATGTTGGTGCCCATGCCGTTGTAGAAAGCTCTCCAGCCTTCCTCATGTAAGATCGTGGTACAGGTCTTGATGATACCCCGATATCGGGGTATGTTGACCATGCCATCGGAGGATGCCGTCCCTGGCGGTCGGGTGTGATGACCCGATCCGTGGAGACCGCCACGGAAGGAGACATCGTCATGCCCAGACGATGGCAGAGAGCGCTGCTGTGTTTGAAGCCGAGTCCGAAGAACCTCGTGCGGATACGTGGCGGAAGTTGCGCAGATTTTGCTCAGAATAGTTGCACCTAGTATCCCAGACCAGTGCACATCCTCTTGGTTCATGGCCTGGCCCATCTCCAAGCCCGTGAACTTCATTTTGAAATACTCGTAGAGCGGGAATTGTATAGCGACGTGCGTAAGTCCGAGAAGTGCGGGAGCGAGACCAGAGTAAAATGCTAAGATGCCCTCGCTTCTATACATTTTGCGGAACGCATCAAAGGTCCCTATATACTGCCATGGCGGTCGATGCTCATGCGATGCGTTTGCGCCCACTTGCGACATCAATCTGGTCTTGACGACCCATATCGGATTGGTCACGAGCGTTGAGCATGCGCCCGCCGTAATCGATGCTGCTATCCGCGACAACCACTTGTTGTCTGTATCTCGTCAGTGCTGTCTGAGACAAGAACGTTCCTCACAAACCAAATTGCGTGTAGAAAATGTCTTTTGAATAGTCGTACACGCTCATGTAGACTGCCCATGTTGGGATGTACCCCAGCAGCATCGGGCCGAGTCCTCTGTACATGCCGCGCACGCCGTCGTCCATCCATATCACACGAGCAGTCCCTACAAGTCCATTGTAAACGACGCGCGACGGTCGCTTGAGGTCTCGTGGTCGGAACGAGCCCTGCGCTTGCAGGCGGGTTTTGATGACGTCGAGCGGGCATGTCACGATGCCGGAAGCGATACCGGCGGAAGCTCCGCAGAAGGCATTTACATAGGAATTGGGAAGGTGTGCGCATGTGATCGCGAGGCTAGAACGGAGTAAGTTGAGGTTCTGGCAGTAGATGGACGCATCGCAACAAGACTGAAGCGGAGGCGGCGGCGCATACCGTTCTCTGGAAGTAGTCGGGGACGGCGGCGGCTTGGGTACGGAGGTCATTGTGGAAGCTGTCCACAGTCACCGTTAGAGGACAGCAAGCAGTGAATTATGTGGGTAGTCCGTACGGGCCGTCGTCCCCTTCACGGGAGCCTCAGTGTGCGGAAGCCCCGCAACACACGAGTGACACAATAGCTAGCGATTGAGCAGCTCCATTGACGGGCGCAGAGAGCGGGCAGGCCGTGGTGCTGTCGACGAAGGCTACGTGCGTAATGGGGGACGTCTATCACGGTCTCGCGCTGGAATTGCAGTTGCGTCGTTGCAAAGGCTGGGGTGGGGGACGGAAAGCGTCGTCTGGCAGCAGCAGCAGCAGCAGCAAGTTGCGGTGGGTGGGGAATCGGACTGGGTTGCTTTGAAAGCTGCAAGGCAAGCTCGGCCTGGGATCATTGCCTTGGCAGCCGCTTGAGCCACCAATTCGCTTCGAGCCTTTGCTTCGACCTCACCACTCCAGCAACGACCGCCGACCTCAATTGCCCTCGACACGCCCCGAGACAGCCCTCCTGACTGCCTTCATAACATCCGCCGTCATGTCTGCGCCGTCTCTCGCCCCCTTCATCATGCGCCGGCCCTGGCTCTCGCGATGGGTCAAGCCGCTGGCCGAATGGTACGTCAACGCGGCGGGTTACAGGAAGCTGGGTCTGAGGTACGCATGCCCCGCTCTATACAGCCAATGTTTGCTGGGGACTTGGATCTATCTTCCCGTGGTGTGGGACTGTTGTCGACGGATGGACTAACGTGCGACGTTTTGCAGAGCCGATGACCTGATCCCGGAGGAGAACGAGGTTGTCCAGCTTGCCCTCAAGCGCCTACCGCCGAAGGATGCCTACGACCGCGTCTATCGCCTGCGACGTGCTTTCCAGGTACACGATCATAGTAGATGAGAGGCGCGCGAGTCCGCTAAGACCCTACAGTGCTCCGTATCCCACCAGCTTCTACCCAAGGAACAGTGGACAAAGCCCGAAGAAGTACGTTGATCTTGATGGAAGTAGAAGCAGCCACTAACCATATGTTAGGACACCCCTTACCTGACTAACGTCATCACGAATATCGAGTCCGAGATGAAGGAACGCGAAGATCTGGAGGCGATGGTCGTTGAGAAGAGGTCGAAGAACGCGGCCGGCCACTAGATGGGCAATGTACATATGATATGATTTCTTGGCATCGGATGAAAGGACGAAACGGACAAGCTGTGCATTAGAGTGTATATCAACAAGAAGTCCCTTTGCTTGCGTTACTCGGACGCTCCCCTCATTCAAAGTTGATGGCTACGGACTGAGTTGTAAAACATCGATGGCCTCATAAATTTGGCATTACTTCGAGAGAAGACTGCGGATGGTCGGGTACTGCTTTCCCGTCTAAGACCACAGTCTAACGGCGCTGTCTTGCAGGCTTTTGTACTCAGCAACCGTTCCCTTCCGTACCCAGCTCCCTTTCCCTCTCCCTTTCTTCTTCTTTTGCCAGACGCTCTTCTTCGCCTTTCGCAACGTCTCACTATTCACCTGCAGCCGATCGCTCTCTGCACGCTTCCTCCTCCCGGGCCGCGAGTCATCCATGAGCGTCTCATCGTCACACTCTGTGTCTGACAGCTCCAGCCAGTCGAACACGTCAAGCTCGTCAGCATCCGGGTCGATGTTGAATTGTGACAGACGTCTGCGTTGATATGCATATGAGCATGAATAGAGAGATGGAGGGGCACTATGGGATGGCATTTTCCGAGGCGTACAAGAGATGCGGATATTGGGCAAGCAAAGAAAGTAGCAGTATGGACATCTTAGCATGGCTAATCCACTATGAAGGCAGATATATGATGCAAGCTTTGCGCTGCTTCGAGAACGTGAAGATACAATTGATGAATGCACAGATACTCCATGACAGAATTTGAACCACCGAGCCATGGATGTCTTGTTTCAGTGTGAATATGGTACTCAGCTTGCTCTCCAATCTGAGGACTTACGTTAGGCTCCAGTAGCCAGTGACACTCCTGTGCAGAGCTGTGAAAGCACTGAACACGGGTGCAGGCGTACTGTGACGACGCGCTAAGCGCTTCGAGACTAGCGCCAGGAGCCCCAGTGAACGGTGAACCTCAGAATTCTTACAACTTTGACACCAAGAACAGCACTCACAATCCTTTCATCACGTTCCTTACCTTTCTAGCCCTCTGATAAATACGTTCTCTCTACTCTATTGTATTCGATCGCGTACGGCGGTTCACATCCAGACAACTTGACACAAATGGATGCGACGCGTCCTCGATGGTTGCACGTGTAGAGCACAACCCATGCACTCTAGCGGATACCGTTATTGAATCAAATCGTAACGAGTACTTTTGAGAGCTTTTGCTGCTATCGTTGCCTTGCTCGCATGACTTTAGATGGCCCCCAAAGCTTCTGCACCAACAGTATCTTCGGTCAAAAAGCTTCTCATGCGTATTGGCTCCGCAACCAGTGGCAGGAAAAATGTCCTACTCACCAGACTGTCACACGACCTTGGAAACCACAAGATGCCCTTGTCGGAAGAGCCATCGCAGTCTGAAAAGGTCAGGATTCTAAGCATCGACATGGGCATCAAGAACCTAGCCTTTTGCATTGCGGACGTCCATGCGAACGCTCTGTCCAGAATCACTTCGGGTGCCCCGATTCCTATGAAGATCGAAGCTTGGCGAAGACTCGATGTTGTTGAAGAAGTCACAGCGGCGTCCTTTCAAAGAAGCGAGTCAAACACCAAGCAGAAATCCGAGGATGCAGAGCTTGAAGATGATGAAGCGGCGGATCCCTACACCCCCTCCACGCTCTCACGAACAGCATATCAGCTGATAATGCAAACCTTCCTTCCATACAAACCGGATGTTGTATTGATTGAGCGCCAGCGTTGGCGATCTGCCGGTGGTCCATCGATTCAGCAATGGACTGTTCGGGTTAACACGCTGGAGGGTATGCTGTGGGCTCTATTTACGGGTTTCCGGGAGCGTTCAAACCGAACTGTACCTTCAGGCAACAGTAAGAATGAGGTGGGAAACGGAAAGAGCTATGACATTTGGGGCGTCGATCCGAAGCGCGTGGGAAACTTTTGGGTAGGCCAGGAAGTACAAGAGCAAGTAACCAAGAGCGGGAAAAAGAGCTCTCGCACACAATCTGCTTTGGAGGATGAGATCGACTTCGGGCCAGAGGGCGAGGTCACCGAGTTCCTGGAATCAAGCAAGACGGCTGTGAAGACTTCGCGTAGAGGAGCGGTCGAAAAGAAGGCCAAGATCGAATTGTTGCGGTCATGGCTCTTACACGATTCTCCAGCAACTCAGAATCCAGTCGCAAAGGCCTCCACGATAGATGACGAGGCGATGTCTCCTGCTATAGCATTTTCATTTTCCAAGGAGGCCGAGAGCACGCGCAAATCTCTGCTAACCGAGAAGAGTCGGGGTGGACGGGCGAAGGGCAAAAGCGTAGGAAAAGAGTTGAGGAAGTTGGATGATGTCACAGATTGCTTATTGCAGGCCGCTGCCTGGGTTGCGTGGGAAGGCAACAAATTGACAATCAGTCAACAACGGCAGAAGGAGGAGGAGGTAGCGGATCTGTCACGAAAGTCCACCGAGGTGCCAAAGCCTGCCGCGAGAGCGTCCAGGACATCCATCAAGAAAACGACAACGCCGAAAACAAAGAAGAAGAAGGAGAAGTCCGCTGTTGTGGACGTGGGAATAAGTTAATGAAAACCTTTAGAGACATACCATGTGAACCCGGCTACTCCATCTAAGTCATGTTAATGGAGGACGTTCACTTCTGAGGCTGAAACTAAAGAGATGAATTTGAGCGTGTGAGCGAAAGTAAAAAAGCGGTGTTCAATCAGTCATCTTCATGGGACTTCGAATTAGGACGTATCTCCAGCTGTCGTCCTCCTGCTTCGCGCCGCTTCCAACACCTATGAGCAATAGATGCCGACCCACTCTCATGCTAGTGATCCAGCTATTACCATAGCTCGGTCCGAACCTTGAAGGCTCCCAGCTAAAGGTCGCCTTGCGATATGGCCGCTGGACTCTTCCCCACTGGTATGTAATGACTGGCAGATCCAAAAATAGGCTCGCTTCAACAAGCTTACCACCCTGTGTCTACGGGACCATTTGCAGCGGTTTTCCATCCTTACCTATACTGTCGACCGTCCGGTTCGGATGCGGAGTCCGTAAGCATGGAGGCCGCTTACAGAACCCATAGCGATGTGGCGCAGTCCTGGCCTGCTTACACCATACCGAACTCGATGAGGAAACCCACGAGTCTTTTAGAAAGAGAGTACGCCGCACGGAGAAACGTAAGTCTAGTCCATTTCCGGCAACAGTTTGCGTGTATATTGAGGCGAAGGGCTGTGTGGAAGAAACGACCTGCGCCACTATAGCGTGCTTACCGTCCCCAGCGCACACCCATGGCCCGTAGATTCCCGAATCCGCGCCACACCTACTGTGCCCCGCTATGTAGGTATATCGAGCTTGAGCTATTGGGCGAAATGACTACGTGGTCGTTGGTCTGGGTCCTGTTCCGTACGAGGCCTCCGGAAGCTATTGCTCCCGGCTCGTTTCCACGCATACGCACTACGACAACGAAAGTCGGCACGAAGTGGATATGGGTACTGTAGAATTCTTCTCACTGAACCATGCCGCACCAGCCTCAATCTCTACCTTACATAGTTCCGCCCGAAAGCTACGGGCACCGAATAACGGAGACGCACTGCAAGCTCTATCTCTACTATTTAATTGTCAAATCGAACTGTGCCGCATCAGCCTCGATATCAATACCCGATGCATATGGAACATTGTGTCGCAAGCATTACTACATTGATCGAACGGTTTATCGAACATGTACCGTAGGCTGCCGCGGTAGCTGCAGGTGTCGAATTGAGGTCTACTATTGAGGCAACATGGAGCCAACATGCCGATAGTCCAAGACTGTAGTTATGGTCATGAGTACCGCAACGGCCAGGATGCGAATCGAATCGCTTCACCCCTGCGCACACAACGTTTGCGACTGCCCAGCAATGAACACGCTCCATTCCGAGCAGACATCCAGAGAATTGTCAGACTCGGTTGTTGTTGTTGGTGTACTGTCTATACTCAACCACTTGTCAGGAACGAGCGTCGTAAGCCGCGGAAAAATCATCACTGTAGGAATTCGAAAAAGTGACAAAAGAATTGCACATACCTAAAACCATTGCGCGAATATAGCAAAAAGGAAGCTTATGCCCTATTGCTGGTGGTCTACCAAGTAGTCATATAGAGTCAAGATGGTGAGCCGAAATGAGTCGAAACGAGTCACTCTCAACCATGCCATTCCGTCCTATGCTCCAAAGACCCGTCTCTCCACTCAAGGTGTAATTGCCAAATTCATCTTCCCTTGACTCTCGGCAACAGAGTATTTTCGCAAACGGGTCTTATGTACGTACTTGCTATCGAGTATGAAGCAACCGCAATGCCATTTGGGCGATTGTACGTGCTGTGCTTAGTTCACAGTCACGATCCGTTAGTCTATGTCGTCGAGCACTGGGTGTCGTGCTATTATAGCACGAGTATGATTTGTTTAGAGCGATGAGTTTGTACAATTATGTCTATTCATTTATTCTCGTACTCCGATTCTATCTGCTGAATTTGGTTACGATAACCAGCTATGTAGTTGGCCAACTTCAAACCCATATCATATAGTCCCGATCTCTATTCCCCAATCTTCGTTCAGTCCAGTGTAGTTAGAAATCCGATTCGCAGGCAAGGTAGGACAGGAGTAAGCCGCATTCCATCTCAATTCACTTCCCCCCCCCCAGTATCAGACCCCACTACATGCACTTCGTCCTCACCAATCTCGAGCGTACCTGGACATGTGAAGCTTGTTCAGAGAGAGAGAGGGGGAGAGAGAGAGGGAGACAGGGAGGGAGGGAGTACAGCTGTCCATGCAGAACCCGCAGGATCACAAACTCTCCTTTCCCTTCCTTTCCTTTCCTTTGCTTTACCGGAGTCTCTACCTATTCCTCCTCTCTTATACAAGTTCTCCCCCCCCTCTCGCACTCGCACTCACACTCACGCTTCCATCTTTCCACATCTTGTAAACCGTCCACCGAGCCCGAGCCAGGACATCCACGATGCGGCATAGCTAGCCAGCCGGCCAGTCCGCCTCTTACGTTACTTTACTTTACTTTGGACAGACGCGGGCTGCTATTCACACACACATACATACATAAACACATATATACTAGCTGCATATCAATCCAACTATCCACCATAACATCTCAGCAGCGTGGCGTACAACTCGCCCATACCGCTATACAGTGCAAATGTGAGCTTTTAACCGCTTCCTCCCTCCCTTCCCCCTCCCTCCCTCACTCAATTGTCCTGCGCTCCATAGCAGGATGGCCATAGGCGCCGGCTGTAAGGCTCCTCTCCTCTCCTCTCCTCACTCAGCCTCAGACTCAGCCTATACAACAATGACACTGGCACATCTCACGCACAAAAATCCTCAGTCCAAAAATCTGCATTTAATATCCATTGCTGCATCGCAATATGCGACTCATACACACACTACACTACCTAGATACGTACTCAACACACCGCATCCGCAGCTCGTCTAACACCCTCTATAATCTAGTCCCAAAAACTCCAAGATTCGGTAACGTTCCCAGTCCCAGTCCTCGTAGTGGAAAGCCAAAAGGGGTAGTAATCCGTCGCTGTCGTGAAAAGAAAACACCAGACCTTAGACCTAATAGTCATCCATTCCTCCGAATTCCCCATTCCCTCCAGATCCCGAATTGCCTGATCCCCCGATTCGCGATTGCCGTCTTTACCCATGATGTCCGAAAAATAGGTGCCCGTTTCCATCCATAAGCAAATGACAGTGGTATCGAAAGAGAAGAAGGAAAAGGAAAAAAATCTCCTCGTCAAGCACATGGAGAGAGCGCAAGTAGCCATCCAATCATAACGAACATCGTGAAATCGGAAAAGGTCGGTCCGCCGAGAATAAAGGAGATGGAGAAGAAAAGCTGGGAGGACGGCCGCTGGATTGAAAAGGTAGAAACGCGCACGGGAAAGGATAATTAGAAGGAATCTCGCAACCCTAACAAAAATTCATCTCGCATTAGCCTCATAATCGCTAGCCCAGCCGCCGCCATAAATGTTCTGCGCAGCTGGATACTCGCCCTCGTCTTCTTCGAAAAGCTCACCTCCACTGCTAGCATCGAAGCTGCTGCGTCCGCTGATATCGCCTTCCACGTCGTCCGCAGGCCCGCTGGGTAGTGCGTCCCACTGTATGCCCGCGAGCGCAGGGTACTGTGCCAGGAGGGCAGCAGGCAGGCCGTACTGTGTTGGTTGGACAGCGCCGCCCGCTGTGGGATCTATGCCAGCGGTAACCGGAGGGTAGCCTTGGAAGCCTGGCTGTGGAGCCATCATGCCGCCGAAGTTCTGAGGAGGCATCTGGTTGGCATACATGCCGGCGCCGTTGTCCATGTGTTGTTGGTCGTTCCAACCGCCCTTCTCCTGTGCCTCCTCCTCGAGGAGCGGGCGGATGCATACGCGCCCAGCTTCGGAGCGGAAGTGGCGGCCTAACGCATCAGCACGGGCAAACCGCCTCCCGCAACCCCAATTGTTGCTGTCCTTGAGCACGCCGCGGCACACAAACTTCTTCTCTCCGGAATGGAGACCTTCGTGGCGCTTGCGGTCATGTTGGCGAGCAAATGCTTTGCCGCACACGCTGCACACGAAAGGACGTTCGTCGGTGTGGGTGCGAAGATGCGAGCGAAGATTGTAAGCGCGGGTGAAGCGCTTGGGACATAAGGTGCACTGGAAGGTGGCGGGATGTTTCTGCGTGCGCTTCGCGTTCGAGCCATCAGTAGGGTTCGTAGGTCTGGAGGGATCCGCGAGATCAAGGATGTAGTCGCGGTGAGGGATGCTCGATGTAGAAGAACGCCGAGAAGATTTTCCTGAAGGCGATGGTGACCGCGATGCTGTCTTTGCTGCGCTAGGTGATAGTGATCGGTTGACTTCTGAAGCGGGAGTCGATGCGCGAGAGCTGGCACCGCTGAAAGGGTCGGACTTGGCGCGTATGCGATTCCGGCTTCGAGCTATACAGGTCAGAAAAGGTAAAGCGTCAATGTTCATTGTGATCTTACATCTGTCAGGGGGGCTCAGAGCATCTGCGGAATTTTCTGGCTTCGCCGGCTCAAAGCTCGGCTGCCGTGACGGTGGCGCAAAGTCGATGTTGATCTCTGGTGGTGACATGGTGTCAGCCTGACCAAAATCCATCCCGCCCTGATTTATTGTCGGAAAGGGCTCTTGCTGTTGACCCTGGTACATTCCCATGTCCTGCTCGCCGAATTGATTGTTTATGCCATTGCCCATGTTGGTGCCAAGACCAAAGTTGCCGGGCGAGAATTGCGGGAGTGCTTGCTGTTGCGGAATCAATCGGGGCGAGATGTGAGGGCTGTGGCCTGGACTGATGTGATTGTTGTCATTGAGGTTGAACTGGCCGAACTGCATCACATCCTGGAAGAGGGAGGGGTCTTGCTGCGCATTGAGGAGGGGCGAGGGGTTGTTGTCCTCGAAGCTGTCGTTGTGGCCCAGGTAGGGCGAAGCATGCTGCGAGGAGACATCGGAGTAGGTCTCTGAAGGTGCCCTACGATGACCGCGGAAGGCTGCCATGCCTCCCCACTCGTTGCTCTGAGGTTGTCCGTAAGCTGTGTTGGGGTCAAGCGACGCGTGGCGGGAATGGCCCGGCGACGAGAACGCGCCCTGGTTCATGTTCGGCGACGCGTGGGGACTCGGGCTCTGGTGGTTCATGCTGGCGTGGAGCAGGTGCGGCGGCGTGGGCGAATGCGCTTGCGTGGTGGCCATCTGGTTCATCAGGTCGGAGGGGTTGACCGACTGATTCTGCTGGGAGTCGAGCAGCTGCGGGTCGAGCGAGTTGCTCAGAAAGGCGGGGTCGATGGCGTGGCCCTGGTTGCTGCTGCGGCTGTCGGCGAAGAAGGTGTTGAAGTCGACGTTGTTGCTGCCGGCGTGGTTGTTGATGTCGAGGGTCTCGGGCGCCAGATGGCTGCCTTGCGGCCCGAAGTGCGGGCTCGACTGCTGCGAGAGGCCTCCGGAGGGCTGCAGGAAGGTCGGGTCGGCAATGGCAGACTGTTGCGGAAATTGCTGCGACTGGGTGGTGGTCAGGTACTGCGACGAGGGGTCGAAGCTCTGTCCCGCTGAGGTCGTCTGCGCGCTGAAGCTGGTCGCGTATGCGTCGCCTGTGGAGAGCGATTGATCAAGACCAAGGCCCGTGGACTGCGTCGTGTATGGCGCGTGGGCCTGGGGGGACGGGGACGGCGAGTGTCTTATAGGGCCGCGGTGGCCCGCTGAGGGCGAGCGTCCGCGCTGCTGGGCATCCATGATGTCGGTCGCGCGTGTTGCTATCCTGGGAGCGGTGGAGTGCTACGGGCGGGCGCGCTTGGGCCACGGATCGCCTGGCAGAGTGGAGGAGGCTGCGGGAGTTGTGGCACGGTCGTGGCTCTTGTTTTGCGGCCGAACGAGTGGACAGAAGCAGTCCTTTGCCTGGAGGAGCCCGCTGCAGAGTGAATGTCAGAGAGGGAGGGGCTGTGCTGCGCGTGCACAGCCGCCCAGATTCGTCGCCGAACGCGGTCTAGCTGGCCTTAATTATAGCAACTGCGAGCGCGATGCGGCACCTTAACTCAACGACGTCTGTTGCGGGCCGACAGCGGTTGCCCAGTGTTTGCTGGTTCTGGGAGAGCTCGTTTGGACGTCCAGTTTCAGGAGGCCCGGATGTGAAACAATTAAGTCGAGGCGAGCGTGGAAATGCGCTACACGTGGCCCGCTTCCTATGCGCTGGGGCGGATATCGAGGTCAGCCTTGAGACCCGGGTCGCCCAGACGGCCCTTATTATGCTGGTTGAGGTAGTATTTGAGTTTCAGTGTGCCCGCGAGAAGCCGGAGCGGCTGCTGTTGTCTGATGAAGTCCTCGTCCAGTGACTCTGCGCGCGCACCTGGAGCAGGTTGTGGTCAATCGATAGTTTCGTCAGGCCTGCAGGTGTCGTGATGTCGTGCCCTTCTGCTCTACTGTGGTAGAATGCTCAGCCCTGGCCTTATAGGGACCGATAGAAGGAACCTAAGATAAGATTGCTGAAGCAGCTAAGTGACGGGGATCAGCTAATTGATTCCACCTCAATTTCCCGCTCCGCCAAAAGCACATTGTCCGGCCGTGGCCGTCACAGAAACGCTCGCCCGCCGCGCGAATGACAGCCAAAAGGCGACCAGTCTTGGTGACCACCCACGACGATCGTGCATTCATGCTTGAGGGCAATTAACATGCATTCTCGGACCGCTGGCCAGTGAGCGCTCGCGCAAGCCGGCTCTTTAGTGCCCAATTAGTCGTCATTTCGTCGTGGTTTGGGTTCGCTCGGGCACCCCATGCGTTTGAGGCTGTGTAAGGCTCACTGGAGACTCAACTCCAAGGCAGATTTCTACTCCGTACACCGTCTACGTATTCCATCACCGCTACTCGCTTCCACCGCTGTCTATCGGATCATTCTCAGGGAAAACATTTCTGCATTGCATCACCATGTTGATAAGAATAGAAATCACGCTGCTCCAGATCCTTCTCCGCTCTGCATTACCAAGTGTAGCCAGGTACCATGCATTGATTCGCTCACGACCTACCACAAAGTGGCCGATCTGGAAGTCCATAACGACTTCTGCCGTTCACAACGAGATGCGATTGGCTAAGGACCTGATTTTTGTAATTCTTGCTGTACCTAGCCACACCTGTGCCGCATCATGAAGCATTCGATACTTCGTATACTCCTACGAAACTGCGTCTACCCAAACTTCAATCCCTTTGTCGGGTCCCACCGTCCGTCTTGCGCGGGGCCATTAGCCGGTCGAGAATTGCCAGACGCTGTTGGAATACCCCCGAACCTAATAGGCACATCAGGTGTCCACATACCCGGTCCCGCGCTGGCCCTCGTCGGTGTGGGTGCAGTCAATGGCTCTTCCGCATGGGCGTTGGCACCATATTGCGGATCCTGAGCATCGACATGTCGCTGCTGGTGCAATGAGCTCGAGTTCGCTTGCTGGAGATTGAGTGAACTCATTGCTGTCGCGATGTCACTGTAACATGATCAATACTCTCGGCTGGTAAAATACAAGCGTACCACTGACCTCTCGATCTGCGATGCCTCCGACTTGCGCTGGTAGGCGAAGCTGCGTGCTTCGTCTCTGAATCTGTTCACAATCTTTGCCAGGTCATTGTAGAATTTCCTGCCAACGTCGAGATTGGAAATAATCTCCTTGTACTTGAAGTATGCATTCTCCAGGCTCTGCAAGGCTTGCTCGCGTTGTTTCGTAGATTGATCACCGCGACGAGCATTTACAAAGGCAGCATTCGCATCCTGGAGCGTTCTTATGGCATCGTCCTGCTCTCGGCCCTCGTTCTTGACCATATCTTGGTCCACATCGTACATTTGCAGTCGCTTATCAAAGAGATTCTCGAATTGTACAGCCTCAATGGTCTGCATGGGATACTCCCGCTCTAAGCGAGCGGCTTCGCGGAGCAATTCAGGGTCTACAAGACTGTAAGCATTTCTCATAGGCCAAGACAGGCGCGTTACTTACTAATGTCATCCTGCTTTGTCTTGGTCTTCAAAGCTTCAATTTTGCGTCTCCTCCTGCTCTCTAGTCGGCTCACCTCGTTGAAGCAACCTCTCAATTTTCCCGCTTCTCTCTCTACGACCCCTGTGATTGCAGGCCTCCGACCACTAGGCACAAAATTCTCGAGATCGTGATCCGGTCCGGTCAAGAGCTGGATCAGATGTTCGTTCTCTTTTAATTTAGTCTTGACGATATTGTCGCTGTTTGCGGCTGCTTTGAAGTACCCATCAACTTCTCCAATCTGTGCATACAATTTCGGGGCTGCTTGCTCTGCTGGTTGTCGACTCCATCGATCTGTCCCGTACTTTCGTCGTGCTGTCTCGTCCTCTGCTGCCTCTGACTTTAGGATGTCACACCCTTCGTGGTATATCGCCTGATCGCTTTGTTTTAGCTTCTTGGTGTCTTCCATGGACCGCAGGAGCCGGTTGAGGCCATCCTGCTGTCGTACTTCCTCAGCATGCGCAACCAAGCCTGGTGGTAGGCCGAGAGGCTTCTCAAGTGCCTGGAGCGACCCTGGCAGATTGAGGCTCCGCAGAATGTCATGAATTTGTGAAGTCAGGTTTTCCAGTTCCTCGATGATCTGCGTATTCACCAGGCGGTCTCGGCGATCGACATAGATGCTCGCGGCGACATGAACAGAGTATGGCACCAACTTAGAGAACAGTGGCTGTCCTAGTTGTCCGTGCTCACCAAGCATCGAGTTTGAATCCGAAACTTCTTTGGGCACTCTTGACACAACCATGTTCGCTCTGTCTAGGATCTTCAGTTCAGGCTTGGGTGGGACAGGCAGGAGATAAATCATGTCATTATCCTTCTCGGCCCGCTTGAGGTCCTCTGACACACGGTTCTTGAGACCGTTGAGGTCAGCGAGTACGACCTTGTTGATGTAACGCTGCTCTTTCAGTGCGTCGTTGACACAAACGAGGCTGTCACGAAGCCTGGCGACCTCCTCTCCATATTTTCGCTTCTCCAGACAGTCGCACGCTGCCCTGTACTGTGCTGCTGCCGCAAAGTGATGATGCTTCGCTGTCATGTGGTGGATCCACTCGCTGCTCACCGAGTCTGACTGCACGCCCGCCTCACCAGCTTCGTTGTACAAGTCAGAGACGCGTGCTGCCAACTTGGCAATTGTCGCGTCCTTCAAACCGTCCTTGACCGCTTTCTGCCAGAAGCATTCCTGGCCTTGCGCAAGCATCAGCTTCTCCAGGCTCTCCAGTGTCATAGTGTCCATGTCCTCCGGGGGCGATGTGCGTAGTTCGGGAAGCATGTGGTCTCGCAGGTGGGAGAGGACCCCGGCTGCCATGCAGAAATTGTTGGCAGCTACTTTCAGCCCTTCCGGCGTGCTCCTATTTGACGACATTGCCAGCTGAGAATACATGGCAGCCAGATTGAACAAGATATTTGCCAGCTCATACCGCAAATTATTACGAGATATCGGACGGTTGGTGTTGTATCCGAGAGCTGGGTACCAGGGAAACTCGACGCCGATGTCAATTGGGAACTTCCCACTTATCCATACCAGCTGAGCCGCATATTGCTGGAGCTTGGGGATGTTGCTCGGGTGAGGGTCTTGCGCATGAACAGCAGTAGACCTCAACTTCTCGATGGCCTCGAGGTCCTTCGTAAACATATCCGGATGCTGGTCATATTTGGACGAGATGTATTGCTTGATGGCTTCGGATAGGGAGACTGAGTGCGACCGCCGAAAGGGTAAGAAGAGGATGTTGCTGCGCATGTTGTGAGTTGAGAGTGCCTGTAGGGGCGTCAGTGAACTTACGAAGCCATGTGTAAGACATATATTCAACGATGTTTACTGTTGACTGTGGTCGTGAGAGCTGTCGCGGGGCTCACGAGGAAGGTGACGTTTTCGCAGGGATCTGATGGCGGGCGCCAGGGTGGGGCTGGCGTGCCCAGGTGGGCTTGCGTCCAGGCACACGGCAGACCTTCAAGACGCTATGCACCCGCGACATGGTCTGGACGTGATGTTCTATCCTGAGCTCACTGTCGCTATAGGAGTGCTCGTTCACCGCAGAGCGGTACGGAGTATCATGCTTTCACGGTACAGGCTGAAGTCTGGAATGATACCGTGTCTGTTTCCGGCGGCTTTGCCCATCTGGATGAGCACATTTCGCGCCACAGTTGGTTATTGAGGCTGCGTCTCGAGTGCATAGACCCGCCTACTCTGGTACCTTCGAGCTTTGGTGAAGCGCTGCAGGTCTCACGTACCGCCGTCTTTCTCGATATGTCAGCGGAGTAGTCGCAATCTATATACTAATCTAACCACCATCTCGAAACCCGCGAAACTCGCGCAAGCCCCTCCGAGATTCCGTGCTACCTCACGCTCCCCGCTTCCGCATAAAAGCCCACCGAGGCCCAAAGCACCATCACTACACCAAGCACTCCACCCCCTTGCTCTTCACCCATAACCTTTGCTTCAGATCCCAACGCAACCCCCAACTCAAACAACACAATGGCCGAACACACCTACAAGTTCAATGTCAAGATGACCTGCGGCGGCTGCTCAGGCGCAGTCGAGAGGGTAGTCAAGAGGCTCGACGGTAAGTTTGACCATCTTCTCGACTCGTGTGCTTCATACTGACGGACCTTCAGGCGTCAAATCATACGACATCTCCCTCGAGTCGCAAACCGCCGAAATCATAACCGACGACTCCGTAGATTACGACACGCTGCTCGAGAAGATCAAGAAGACTGGCAAGACCGTGAACTCTGGCGAGGCCGACGGAAAGCCGCAGGCTGTATAAAGCAGTGGATGAACTCCTACTGTGGCTTCTGATTGTTTTCTGGCTCCTTGATGCGCGCAATGTGGACGCGCCTGCGGGGATGTTGTGGCTCTACTACCCGCGTGGGCAAGCCAAAGGTTCAGGTACCTAGGATGGACATAGAGACGGCGTTTGGGATATCGGAATGAATACGAGTCTTTCATCATTGCTCATAGCATGATTTCTCACATCCACCTTTGCATACCATTCACTCTGTCGGAAATCCAGTGCTTGCTGGAAACAGAGTAGCAGTGTGCTCCCAACTTTGACGAGACAGATCGGCCAGAATGTATCCACTTTGACTCTTGCTTTCGGCAAGACCGATATATTTCAGGAACAAGGCGATGATGCCGCGTGCTGGGTTGCATTCGTGCCTGAATGCCATTTGCGGTTGAAGGCTGTCATGTGGGTATGGGTAAAACCGGAACGCGAGGGTCATTTCTAATCCACCAACATTGACTCACTCCCGCAAGTGTTTGACATTATTTGCGAATTCTCCGTGCTTTGCTCATTTCCCCCACACTCCGGCCCTCCGCGCAGTCAGCGCCTGAGGCAGATGACCTTCAGACTTTGACATTTGGCCCTTGCGCGATCCCTCAGAACGGAAGCTGAGCGACCCCATGCCTCCGACTTGTTCCTAACATTACAGACACTCGCACTCAGCCACAGTGTTATCAGATTAGACTCATTAATTGGCTTCAAAGGCGCGATCCACGCTGATGGATCCCTCATTTCGCTGTCCGGGCCGTCCGTGTACCCGCGATGGTTGTGCCAACCAGAACGTGGTGAATTCTGCTGCCTGCCTAGCCTTGACAGCCTGCCGTTTGGACTACGTACTCGATGGCTTCAACATACGCAATCACGCCTCTTTTTGGAAGCATGTTCTGGCCTCAAATACGTGTTATGCGAGAGTGACTTCTAAACAGAACACAATAGAGCGCTGAGGACCAAAAGATGCCCTGCTGTTGCGGTTCACGATGCTCAGCGCTTGGGCCCGTCCCACCTAAGCGAATCTACCCGACGCGACTTCCACCTCGAAGCGGCTGAGCTGGGGGAACTCAATCTCAGATGGCGCTCGTATAGTCAGGGTCCATTACGGGCCCGACTAGGCGTGTGATTCATTGCTTGCTTATGACGCGTACGTACAGAACAATGTGCTATGCCATCCTGCATCTTGGTCCGTTCCAGGTCCTTCACCACTGACTATAAGTATGGTATTTCCTGAGGCTGCAAGTCAGGGCCTCAGTCCAATAACAACAGCTTCCTCCATCTGTATCCACTATCAGTGCTTAGCACTGTTCGATCTTTCTTCCTGTCATCTTCACAATCTTTCGATCTTTCCAATGTCCTCAACACCCCGAGCATACACACATTTTCCGTCTCAGGCGGACCTTTTCTACTTTTGTACAACATCCTCCACGTCTGAAGAAGATTTGAACATCCATTACGCTCCGCCTTCGAAATCATCGTTAAAGATTGGAGTCTTGGTGACGGGACAAGACCAACTCCAACTTCTCGATCTAGCTGCTGTCGACCTGCTTGCCATGATCAGCAGGAATCGAATCAGCAAATACAATGCCGCGGACGAAGTTCTCGAGGAAGCGGTCGACGAGATCGACATCCGGTACATCAGCGAGAGCGGAGAGGGATCGTTTCCTATAACGTCGTTCGCGCGCATGCCCGTGACGGTGAGAGGAACTTCGGATTGATAAGAACACACTAGACACCAAGCCAATGCTCCATTGGCCAAGGGGAGAGCAACTTGGCCACGTCGGAATCCCATGGATTGGACTTTTTAGGACCACTCTGAGAGACTCTGGCACGGAGAGAAAGGTTACCACATGCCCCGTTCCGTCCTGCCGTCCGCTCACGCGTACAACTATGGAGTTACAGGACTGACAAAGAAGCAACAGAATTCATTCGAGGACGCTCCTCAATTCGACGTCCTCATTATTCCGGGGTCCTTTTCTGCAGGTGAACTGCCGACAACCGCCGCCTCTTTTGTTACTACGCAAAGCTCAAGCTCGAGCTTCACCGCACTGATGAGCATATCTTCCGGCATCCAAGAACTTGTGCAGAGCGGGTCTCTACACCAAAAACGAGCCACATGTCCGGCCACTATGCTCTCAGCACTGCGGCACCGCTTTCCCGAAACAAGCTGGCAGGAAACGCCATGGGTGCGACAAGACAAAATTTGGAGCTCTCGGTCCGCAATATCTGGCCTCGACATGGTCGCTGCTTGGATGCGGGAGTACTTCTGGGATCGGAGCACAGCATTGGAGTGTGCCTTGAGCACAGCTGGTATCGCTCCACTGGACGATTACGAATAAGCATTGCATTGCTAGGCGTTGGAAATTTTCTCGACTCTTGTTGTATACCCCTCTCTGGTGCGGAACGAAGGGCACATCCAGAGGTTATGATTGTATTTACCTACTGTACGATATCGAGCCATGTCGAGCTCACTGTACTAATATTAGACATGCAGATGACGGGCTCTACGAAGCCTATTCTGCTTCAACAGAAATTGTACCACTATGTTTCTTCAACATCCAGCGCACACATTTCTCAAAGTATTTCTTATCACAGACGAACGTGGATGCACAACACTGCGGCTCAAAGTTATACTGATTCGCACCATCTCGCCCGAGGCCCATCCTTTTCCCCACGATCAATGGGCCATTGCATGAACGCTCCGCGCTTGGCCAGCCGCAGTGGGTTGTCGGGCGGTGGAAATAACGTCATACGGGGAGAATCGGAATCCGCAGACGTCAGAGAGCACATGCAGGGCAAACCAGAGGTTGAGGATCGGCCAGGGCTGGGCCAGCGGATCGGCAAGCGAGTAATTCGGAGGCTTTCGTTGGTGGACAGCGGGCATCGGCGCGGGATGCCCTTGCTGGGGTCTTCTGCGTCTGGAAGAGGCTGCCGAAAATCTCTGGCTCGGCCAAGCAACTCCGCGACAAGGGCTCCGATAAAGACGCCGCCTTGTCCCCAACAAATGCCGTTGTTCTTCACGAATTTGACGCTTTCCCTTGTCTTATACATTGCTCGCGTGCTGCCTTGACTGTCGCATGCTCATACTTGCTCTTGGGTACAATCAAGAAATCACTGCGAGCCTCCACTCCACGCTTCGACTAGCGCATTCCCCCGGTTTTCCGGCACCGACATCGCCGCTCCGGCTACTCCTTGGTCCTTGCTTTTGGCTTTGCCGAGCCCAGCGACCTTGAATTTTTATCAACCTCCTTTCAGTTCCTTGTCTACATCGGAGTCATCTATCTCGAACAGTCCATTCACCGCATTCACGTCAATCGCACAGCTCACCCTACAAACAACCGCCATCTCGTCACCGTCTGAGTTATATCGCTCAACACTCGCCGACGCCACACGCGCACCCTACCTTCACAATGAAGATCTTCCAGCAAAGCTCAGAGTTCGACTACTCATGGGAAGAAGTCTCGACAGGCAACTGGCGGAAGTACGGGCCCTGGAACGAGAAGACACCGCATGTCATCGCCGTCGACACGCTCTCACGGACAGTGGACCCGATAACGGGCATCGTGAGTGCATTCCAGACTCAACCAACAACAACAATAACACTCTGCTAACGCGTTTCTATTAGCTACGAACAGAACGCCTCATCACCTGCAAGCAGTCAACACCGAAATGGCTGAACACGATCATGGGCGGCCAGGACACGTCGCTCGTATATGAAACATCCTACGTCGACCCCGCGGTGAAGAAGGTCACCATGTGTTCGATGAACGTGACTTTGTCCGATCTGCTCTCCGTACGCGAAACCTGCATCTACCAGCCATCGTCTTCGTCACCAACCGGCAAGACAAATTTCCAACAACGCGCCGAGATCACAGCGTTCTGCGGCGGATGGCAGAAGATCCGAAATAGCATCGAGCAGTTCACCGTCGACCGATTCCAGCAGAACGCCGCGCGAGGCAAAGAAGGATTCGAGATGGTACTGGAGAAAGCGAGGGAGGTGTTTGCGGAGCAACGAGAGATGCTTCGGTACCAACAGGAATCTAGGATCCTACAAGAGGTCCGGATATAGCCGTCATCTGTCCGTTTCCCATCGCGTCACAAAAGCACCTTCCTCAGCACTCTCCCGCACGACCTCAACACACTTCCTCTGCACCTCTGCAGCATTTCAGCGATACTTCTCATCACATCCACATATTGGATGTCGGCGTTCACAATTGTTTCCGATCGATTTAACGGGATGGGAGAGATATACACAAAAGTCGACTTAGCGTTTCATGGCATGGCGCATCAATACCCTCGTTTATAGAGAGGGTCATACCGTCAGAGGGACAAATGCATAATGCGACATGTGTTAGATATTAGACGGGCTTTTTGGATCCCTGGTCTCGCAAGATTCTCAGCTCTAATACACTGTTCTCAATACTCTGACATGATGGTTTTGATTTGCGTCGTGATGTGCGATGTTACCTAAGCAGAGTCTTAATACCTTTCCAGCTGGCCATCACGTCCGAATGCTAGAATCGACAATTTCAAGCTGCTGAGCAAGATTTGTAGGCCTACCTTTCTTTTTCCAGTCAACAACACAGCTGACAATCATCCACGTTTTCAACACTGATGGACCTACCAATCCTCACCTGACGCAATCAACCTCACACCGCACGTACCCTCCTCCAGCCAATACAGCGAGACGCAAACGCTCCCTCATCACCTCTCCACTCAATGGGTTCAATCAGCATATGCGTAGGCACAAGGCTGAGGGCTCAGCGCGTCCATTGGTCCCGTAACAGCGGTTCTTGCTGCAGCAAGACGGGTTGAGATAAGCTGGCTGGAGGCCGATGTCAGGCAGCAGGCAGCAGGATTTAACGTGCTTTACCCCTCTTTTTTGGTGGGATCTGGATTTTGCTGTTGTTGAATTTGTTCTTGTTCTTGTTGTCAACTCGGATTTGGACTACTGTCTCATCTGTCTTGTTCTCAACTCTTGGCTTGCAGACTTGCAGACTTGGATCCTACTCAGGCACGACAACAACTATAAGCTCACAACCTTAGCTCCACTGGACACTGTACCAAGGTATGATTGCGAACGAGACTCGATGGCTGGCGAGACTGAAGGCTGACAAGTCGAGTCAACACACGATAGGAACCGCATACCGCATCATGAAGATCGGATACCTGGCAACGGTTATTACGCTTTCTACCCTCGCGGGCGAGGTGGCTGCGGGTCCGGCGGCTTATGGGGTTTGTCAGGCTGGTAAGTTTTCATGGCCTCTTTTCCCCTTGCCCTCTGCCCTCTCTCTATCTCTTCCTCTGCACTTCCCTTTAGACTTCCCTTTCCATACCACGCTACCTCGAACCGTGTCTCTACCCAACTTCCTCCTGTCGCACTCTCCTTCACCTCTCGTTCCTCTTTCCATGGTCTCCCCACCCACTCATCACTAACACGAAATTTCAATCAGGCTGTTCCGCCATCGTCATGGCCTGCTACTCCGCAGCTGGATTTACGTGGGGCGCAACGCTGGGCGCGTCGGCGCCGGCTACGGTTTTGGGGTGCAATACGGCGTTTGGGGCTTGTCAGGCGGCGTGTGCGGCGACGCTGTTGGCTCCTACGCTTTGAAGGGGTTGGGAAGGAAAGGAGGGAAGGAAAGGAGGGAAGGGCAGAGGATGGGAGGCGAGGAGTCAGGGAATTACCTCGATTTTGGGTCTCAGATGCTGACTCTTCAGAATGGAGAACGTCTTCTACCGTAAAATCTGGCTCTCCTTGCTAAACGCTAGTCGACGGGAGAAGTAGAGACCCTATAGCAAGCTAATAGACTACCTTATACTAAGCTATAACCTATAGCTTATTAAAAATAGCCTATTAAAGTTTAAAAGAGGTTCTAGAAGTTTTTTTATTAGCTTACTTTATTATTACTTTTAAAAAAAATCTATCTAACTATTTACTACTTATAAAGGCTAATAATAAGCTACCTATTATACTATTAAATACTAAAAGATCTATTTTAGCTAAAATAAATAATAATTACTTTTATTTTATTATATACTATTATTATAATATTACTATTTACCTAAAACTAAAAGTATTATTATTTATACTAATTACTTAATAAAATATATATAAGCTACTACTATTTATTTAATATATAACTATTAATATATTCTACTACTAAGTTAATTAAACTACTAAGTTAGTTAAACTACTAAGTTAGTTAAACTACTAAGTTAGTTAGTTTTTCTTAGTAATACTAACTACTTTATTATTATAAGATATCTTAATAATATATTACTTCTATTTTTAAATAAGAAGGTAAAATTAAGCTTACTTTTTAGACCTACTAAAATTATAAATTTAAAAGCCTATAATATACTATAGCTATATTTAATATTCTATATATAATTTTAATTAATAGATATAATAAAGTCTTCTTTAGATATAATATTTATCTAAACTACTATAAGCTTATCTCTATTAAAAAGTAGATAATTATTTAATATATTCTTAACCTTAATTTAAAAAACTTTATATTCTAGCTATATAAAGTAAAAAATATAGTAGATAAACTAATAGCTATAAAGAATAAATAATCTATTAGTAAGAACTAGCCTATATAGTTTATAATATATACTAATAAGTTAAAGATAGTATTTAACTAGATAAAAGACTATTAAAAAATACTATAAAAAAATCTTAAAGTTATTAGTATATAGTTTAAGCTTATATAAGAAACTAAAAATAAGTATAGTATTAATAATAAAAATATCTATAACTTTAATAAAGCTAACTTTTATTTAGATATTATTAGATCTATAAAAGTTATTATTGGTTTAGAAAGATATATTAGACCTAAACTTATTTAGCTAGAAGACTAAAAATAGATAATAGTTATTTAAAGTATTTATA
This sequence comes from Lophiostoma macrostomum CBS 122681, assembly GCA_010405375.1. Classification (NCBI taxonomy): domain Eukaryota; kingdom Fungi; phylum Ascomycota; class Dothideomycetes; order Pleosporales; family Lophiostomataceae; genus Lophiostoma; species Lophiostoma macrostomum. Next base: position 48,071 of record MU004535.1, read on the forward strand.
CTTCTAGATATATAATTCTACTATTTATTATTTATAAAAAATATATCTATATTTTAGTCTAGTATAAAAAGGCTAATATATTTTAGAATTAAAAGCTTTTAGTTTCTAAAAATAGATAGATAAATAATAAGCTTAGTATTATATAGTTAAAGTATTTTAATATATTTATAAAGGTATATTAAATAGAAGTATATTAGCTACTTATTCTAAATAGCTATAAGAGCTACTAGTTTTAGAAATTTAAAAACTACTATTTTAAATATAAAATTCTAATACTATATATACTTTTATACTTATTATATATTTTATAGCCTTTAGATATAGTCT